>WNWK01022059.1:0-2500 GCA_009830355.1 Cherax destructor
CTAGCATCCATTCGTTGGTCTGATCATCGGCGACATTGTTCGGGGATAATCCTTGCATATACCCTTCAAACGTTGAATCTCTCTTCTAGCTTCCGTTAATTCCGCCTTCATTTGGAGATATAGCTGCTCGTAGTCGAGGGAAACCATCATCCAATCTCAGGTAGCTAATAACGGAAGCACAGCAAAGATGGTTCAGTTTTTATTGTATTTATGGATTTAGAAAAGGCATATGATAGAGTGGATAGGGGAGCAATGTGGCAAATGTTGCAAGTGTATGGAATAGGTAGTAAGTTACTGAAGGCTGTAAAGAGTTTTTATGAGGATAGTGAGGCTCAGGTTAGGGTGTGTAGGAGAGAGGGAGATTACTTCCCGGTAAAAATAGGTCTTAGACAGGGATGTGTAATGTCACCATGGTTGTTTAATATATTTATAGATGGGGTTGTAAAAGAAGTAAATGCTAGGGTGTTATGGAGAGGGGTGGGATTAAATTATGGAGAATTAAATGCAAAATGGGAGTTGACACAGTTACTTTTGCTGATGATACTGTGCTTATGGGAGATTCTAAAGAAAAGTTGCAAGGTTAGTGGACGAGTTTGGGAGAGTGTGTAAAGGTAGAAAGTTAAAAGTGAACATAGATAAGAGTAAGGTGATGAGGGTATCAAACGATTTAAATAAAGAAAAATTGGATATCACATTGGAGAGAGGGATTATGGAAGAAGTAAATGTTTTCAGATATTTGGGAGTTGACGTGTCAGCAGATGGGTTTATGAAGGATGAGGTTAACCATAGAATTGATGAAGGAAAAAGGTGAGTGGTGCGTTGAGGTATCTGTGGAGACAAAAAACGTTATCCATGGAGGCAAAGAAGGAATGTACGAAAGTATAGTGGTACCAACACTCTTATATGGGTGTGAAGCATGGGTTGCAAATGCTGCAGCGAGAAGGAGGCTGGAGGCAGTGGAGATGTCCTGTCTAAGGGTAATGTGTGGTGTAAATATTATGCAGAAAATTCGGAATGTGGAAATTAGGAGAAGGTGTGGAGTTACTAAAAGTATTTGTCAGAGGGCTGAAGAGGGGTTGTTGAGGTGGTTTGGTCATTTAGAGAGAATGGATCAAAGTAAAATGACTTGGAGAGCGTATAAATCTGTAGGGGAAGGAAGGCGGGGTTTGGGGTCGTCCTAGAAAAGGTTGGAGGGAAGGGGTAAAGGAGGTATTGTGGGCGAGGGGCTTGGACTTCCAGCAAGCATGTGTGAGCGTGTTAGATAGGAGTGAATGGAGACGAATGGTTTTTGGGACATGACGATCTGTTGGAGTGTGAGCAGGGTTACATTTTGTGAAGGGATTCAGGGAAACCAGTTAATTGATTTAGTTGGACTTGAGTCCTGGAAATGGGAAGTACAATGCCTGCACTTTAAAGGAGGGGTCTGGGATAGTGACAGCTGGGAGGGACTATTCTCAGCTGTCGTATCTATGCTCCTCTGCAAAGACAGTGATTATGTATGAGTGTGGTGAAAGTGTTGAATGATGATGAAAGTATTTTCTTTTTGGGGATTTTTTTTCTTTTTGGGTCACCCTGCCTCGGTGGGAGACGACCGACTTGTTGAAAAAAAAAAAAAAAAAAAAAAAAAAATATATATATATATATATATATATATATATATATATATATATATATATATATATATATATATATATATATATATATATATAATATGTTGTTTCCGGAGATATATAGGGTCTCTCACCTGGCTTAGCAAACGATACATCACCTTTCTATTACAGTCAGGGTCTGCCATATATTTCCCTCAGGAAATCAACAAGGCTAATTACGTCTCTCAGAATATGTTTATGTAGGAGATTGCCAAGTCAAGGTAAATATGAGGCTGGCAAATTACTCTTGCCTCTCCCTCTGCGAGTGTATGTGTGGAGTATGATGAGCAGGTGAGTGTACGTGTTGAGTATGATGAGCAGGTGCATGTACGTGTTGAGTATGATGAGCAGGTGAGTGTATGTGTTGAGTATGATGCGCAGGTGAGTGTATGTGTTGAGTATGATGAGCAGGTGAGTGTATGTGTTGAGTTTGATGAGCAGGTGCGTGTACGTGTTGAGTATGATGAGCAGGTGCGTGTACGTGTTGAGTATGATGAGCAGGTGAGTGTATGTGTTGAGTATGATGAGCAGGTGCGTGTACGTGTTGAGTATGATGAGCAGGTGAGTGTACGTGTTGAGTATGATGAGCAGGTGCGTGTACGTGTTGAGTATGATGAGCAGGTGCGTGTACGTGTTGAGTATGATGAGCAGGTGAGTGTATGTGTTGAGTATGATGAGCAGGTGAGTGTACGTGTTGAGTATGATGAGCAGGTGAGTGTACGTGTTGAGTATGATGAACAGGTGAGTGTACGTGTTGAATACGAGAAGGCAGGCGTGCGTGTGTGCTGTGAATGTGTAAAATTTGCATGAGTTTCCTCTCCCTTGAAGGGGCTCTTGTTCCGAGAAACTGG
>WNWK01022059.1:7500-17500 GCA_009830355.1 Cherax destructor
AGGGTGTGTAAAAGAAGAAAATTGAAAGTGAATATAGGAAAGAGTAAGGTGATGAGGATAACAAAAAGAATAGGTGACGAAAGATTGGATATCAGATTGGAGGGAGAGAGTATGGAGGAGGTGAATGTATTCAGATATTTGGGAGTGGACATGTCGGCGGATGGGTCTATGAAGGATGAGGTGAATCATAGAATTGATGAGGGAAAAGGGTGAGTGGAGCACTTCGGAGTCTGTGGAGACAAAGAACCTTGTCCATGGAAGTAAAGAGGGAATGTATGAGAGTATAGTTATACCAACGCTCTTATATGGGTGTGAAGCATGGGTGATGAATGTTGCAACGAGGAGAAGGCTGGAGGCAGTGGAGATGTCATGTCTGAGGTCAATGTGTGGTGTGAATATAATGCAGAGAATTCGGAGTTTGGAAATTAGGAGGAGGTGCGGGATCACCAAAACGATTGTCCAGAGAGCTGAGGAGGGGTTGTTGAGGTGGTTTGGACATGTAGAGAGAATGGAACGAGACAGAGTGACTTCGAGAGTGTATAAATCTGTAGTGGAGGGAAGGCGGGTAGGGGTCGCCTAGGAAAGGTTGGAGGGAGGGGTAAAGGAAGTTTTGGTGCGAGGGGCTTGGACTTCCAGCAAGCATGTGTGAGCGTATTTGATAGGAGTGAATGGAGGCATATGGTTTTAATACTTGACGTGCTGTTGGAGTGTGAGCAAAGTAACATTTATGAAGGGATTCAGGAAACCGGCAGGCCGGACTTGAGTTCTGGAGATGGAAGTACAGTGCCGGCACTCTGAAGGAGGGGTGTTAATGTTGCAGTTTTATAACTGTAGTGTAAAGCACCCTTCTGGCAA
Organism: Cherax destructor; assembly: GCA_009830355.1. Classification (NCBI taxonomy): domain Eukaryota; kingdom Metazoa; phylum Arthropoda; class Malacostraca; order Decapoda; family Parastacidae; genus Cherax; species Cherax destructor. The sequence goes on from WNWK01022059.1 coordinate 8,356, forward strand.
GACAGTGATGGAGTGAATGATGATGAAAGTTTTTCTTTTCGGCCACCCTGCCTTGGTGGAATCGGCCAATGTGTTAAAAAAAAAAAAATATATATATATATATATATATATATATATATATATATATATATATATATATATATATATATATATAATATAATAATAATAATAATAATAATTATAGAAACAATAATGGAAGAGGAGGAGGTGTTGATTCACCGGAATTCTCCCGGCCCGGTCTTTACCAGATGGCGACCCGGCTCCGGCTCCCTGGCGTGGGAGTATCAGAGACCTATGTCTCTCATGGGAGGGGGTAACCCTCAGCGGTGGGACCAATTGGCACCAGGCCTAGCCACATTTCCTTCCAGCACAAGGCAAGGAGGTAGATAGATGCTAGGCCTCTCTGGTCTGCCAGCTTCCCTAACAGGAAGGGCAGGCTTGTGAGCCGCAGATGGTAACAAGCTCCAGCCTTGGCACCTACCCTGCCCTAGAAGGGCTGGGCATGGAGAGCGACCATAATGGAAGACATAATAGTTATTATTTTATATATATATATATATATTTTTTTTTATTTTTTATTAACACATCGGCCGATTCCCACCAAGGCAGGGTGGCCCGGAAAAGAAAAACTTTCATCATCATTCACTCCATCACTGTCTTGCCAGAGGGTGCTTTACACTACAGTTATAAAACTGCAACATTAACACCCCTCCTTCAGAGTGCAGACACTGTACTTCCCATCTCCAGAACTCAAGTCCGGCCTGCCGGTTTCCCTGAATCTCTTCATAAATGTTACTTTGCTCACACTTCAACAGCACGTCAAGTATTAAAAACCATATGCCTCCATTCACTCCTATCAAATACGCTCACACATGCTTGCTGGAAGTCCAAGCCTCGCACACAAAACTTCCTTTACCCTCCCTCCAACCTTTCCTAGGGCGACCCCTACCCCGCCTTCCTCCACTACAGATTTATACACTCTCGAAGTCACTCTGTCTCGTTCCATTCTCTCTACATGTCCAAACCACCTCAACAACCCCTCCTCAGCTCTCTGGACAATCGTTTTGGTAATCCCGCACCTCCTCCTAATTTCCAAACTCCGAATTCTCTGCATTATATTCACACCACACATTGACCTCAGACATGACATCTCCACTGCCTCCAGCCTTCTCCTCGTTGCAACATTCATCACCCATGCTTCACACCCATATAAGAGCGTTGGTATAACTATACTCTCATACATTCCCTCTTTACTTCCATGGACAAGGTTCTTTGTCTCCACAGACTCCGAAGTGCTCCACTCACCCTTTTCCCCTCATCAATTCTATGATTCACCTCATCCTTCATAGACCCATCCGCCGACATGTCCACTCCCAAATATCTGAATACATTCACCTCCTCCATACTCTCTCCCTCCAATCTGATATCCAATCTTTCGTCACCTATTCTTTTTGTTATCCTCATCACCTTACTCTTTCCTATATTCACTTTCAATTTTCTTCTTTTACACACCCTACCAAATTCATCCACCAACCTCTGCAACTTCTCTTCAGAATCTCCCAAAAGCACAGTGTCATCAGCAAAAGCAACTGTGACAACTCCCACTTTGTATTTGCTTCTTTATCTTTTAGCCCAACACCTCTTGCCAAGACCCTCGCTTTCACTTCTCTTACAACCCCATCTATAAATATATTGAACAACCATGGTGACATCACACATCCTTGTCTAAGGCCCACTTTTACTGGGAAATAGTCCCTTCCCTCCTACACACTCTAACCTGAGCCTCACTATCCTCATAAAAACTGTTCACTGCTTTCAGTAACCTTCCTCCTATTCCATATACCTGCAACATCTGCCACATTGCCCCCTATCTACCCTATCATACGCCTTTTCCAAATCCATAAATGCCACAAAAACATCTTTACCCTTATCCAAATACTGTTCACCTATATGTTTCACTGTAAACACTTGGTCTACACACCCCTACCTTTCCTAAAGCCCCTTGTTCATCCGCTATCCTGCTTTCTGTCTTACTCTTAATTCTTTCAATAATAACTCTACCATACACTTTACCAGGTACACTCAACAGACTTATTCCCTATAATTTTTGCACTCTCTTTTGTCCCCTTTGCCTTTATACAAAGGAACAATACACGCTCTCTGCCAATCCCTAGGTACCTTACCCTCTTCCATACATTTATTAAATAATAGCACCAACCACTCCAAAACTATATCCCCACCTGCTTTTAACATTTCTATCTTTATCCCATCAATCCCAGCTGCCTTACCCCCTTTCATTCTACCCACTGCCTCACGAACTTCCCTACACCCACAACTGGCTCTTCCACACTCCTACAAGATGTTATTCCTCCTTGCCCTACACACGAAATCACAGCTTCCCTGTCTTCATCAACATTTAACAAATCCTCAAAATATATATATATATATATATATATATATATATATATATATATATATATATATATATATATATATATATATATATATATATATATATATATATATATATATATATATATATACTATATATATATATATATAATAATAATAATAATAATTATAGAAACAATAATGGAAGACATAATAGTCAATAATACAACAACAACAAAAACAAGAATAATAATAATAAAACAATAATGAAAGAAATAATAGTTAATACAACAACAATATATATATATATATATATATATATATATATATATATATATATATATATATATATATATATATATATATATATATATATATATATATATATAAACGCAATCTATCCCCACTTCAACTCTCATCCTCTCAGGGTCTATCGCACTATGATTGATGGCGCTGCCCACACAGACAAAAATCCCACTTTTCCATCGCTCTGTAGAAAAAAACCACGGGACAGTGCACAGTACTCTTATAACTGTTCTAGCACACCTCTCCCCCTGATCTTTCGCGCGTTGCCTCCTCTCCTTTCCAGTTAAACTTTCCCTCCCTCAACCACAAACATTATTTGACGTGGTTAAGTTTTAGGTTGTTGATGTGGCGCTCGTGTCTCAGCATAACCTTGACTATAAACTTGACTTTAAAGAGTGTATCTATGTCGGCACAACCCTTGTCACTGAATTGTAGGGGAAAAGCTTTTAGCGGTTGTGGCAGAGCTCCAAGTATCTAGTGGTGGACACTGGGGAAAGTCAGGTGACAGATTACGGTGGGTGCAGCCATTAGCGTGCAAGTGGTTGTAGGGAGGGATAGATTGTGATGCTGGTGGTAAGAGAGAGAGAGAGAGAGAAAGAGAGATGATAGAAGAGCGTGTGGATGATAGGCAAGACAGAGGATGCTGGTGTTGAGAGGGAGGTCTCGGAGGGTGATTGAAAACATCCCGCCGTGACAGGCCAATGGTAATGCCTTCTTTGTTTCCCCATTGTCTTTTCTTTTACGAATCTCTAATTTCCTGTTGGTGGTGAGTGATAGCTTTGACACCTCCTCCAAAACTCCGTGTGTTCGCTCACACCTCCGTCATCTCACTCACATCCCTTGCTTCATCTGTTCCAAATTATCTTCCCGGATAATACCATAACATTTTGATTGAAGAGTTCCGCTAAACACATTTTTGGCACCTTCCCATCACCTCTAATGATACATAATTCAGTTTTATGATATGGAGTCTTCAAGTTTTCTGTAATACATACATACACACACACACACACACACACACACACACACACACACACACACACACACACACACACACACACACATATATATATATATATATATATAATAATAACAACACTGCGCTAGCCAGGGTTCGAACCCATGTTGTACTGGCCCGTCATTGTGAGCGAGAACCACATGACGCCTTAAACCACAGGACTACCCAGTCCTACAAGAACCAAGCACCCAGCGACGCTATATATATATATATATATATATATATATATATATATATATATATATATATATAATATATATGCTTACCATCCTTCCAGGGTAGCATAGTGGCTCCATCAGGACGCTTTTGACTTCCATTAGACCTCTGCACTTGGGGTTCCCGTTGGGATGGGCAACGGGCTGTGGCGAGGCTTCTCTTTATGATGTCGTTGACCTCCTCATGTCTAATATACTTCCCTTCTGATGTGTGACACACGAGACCATGAAGTCCGAATTGATCACCCGTCGCCCTGCCGCAAATACACCTATGACCTGACCTGGCTGGGTCGGGGCATTGGCTTAAGCCGGTGGGAGACTTGGACCTGCCTCGCATGGGCCAGTAGGCCTGCTGCAGTGTTCCTTCTTTCTTATGTTCTTATGTTCGGTGAGTATGGGGGCGGCTAGGAGAAGAGCAACACCAATCCAAATGGCCTGTGGGTCGAGTCGAGTGCCCAGGGAGGAATTGGGAACGGCTAGAAGGAAATCTCCTGAGTGTTGTGCTTTCACCGCTAGGAGACGAGCTTTGCCTTTTCCTGAAGCGTTGGTGAGCATTGTGTTGGCGATTTTTTCCATGATCATTTTGTCTCAATGGGACTGTTTGTGCTCCCAAAGAGCACAAACAGGTAAACAGGAAAAACTGGTCAGTTAGCAAGAACTCATTTAAAATTAAATCCTTTCTAAAATTTTCTCTTATACGTTTAAAGATATATTTTTTCATTTATGTTAATGTAAAAATTAATTTTGTACCAAAAGAATCTTAGAAAACTTACCTAACCTTATTATAACAAGCGCAATTTAATTTAGCCTAATCCAACTAAATATATTTTAGATAAGTGTACAGTAATTTATTAAAAAAAAAACTCAATAAAATACATTTTTTCGTTAGGTTTAGAATGATTTTTGCGAAATTACTGCATACACAAATTTTCTCTTGCCTTATTCGGCAAGAGAGCGTTTCTATTTCAGCCAAAATTGCAAGTTTTATTATTCGCTACGATATATATATATATATATATATATATATATATATATATATATATATATATATATATAACAATTTAATCTGCTTACATGTGCAGTTATTGTTCGACTCTGCTAAATGAATAAAACTGAAAGCCATGACGAACCTAATTATCGTCTGTATGCCACTGACACATTCGACTTTGCGTTACTTCCGTACTGTAACGTGAAGCTGTGGCCTTCCCCACCCACCGGTATTTATAATTTTGACCAGCTCGCAAAACCAGAGTAGTCTGCGGAGGAGGGGGGGGGGGCGCACTACTTAGTAAAAAAAAGGAGGGGGGAAGAAAAAGCAGTATTGTGATTGGCTGAATGGTTCTGTAGAAAATTAATTAGTTCATTGTATCAGCTTGGTATTGCTAACACCGACACCAATCTTGCTATTATCCGCTGCTGGATATTTTAAGAGGAGCGAATGAATAGACCCGGAATTGTGTAGAGCACACTTGTGTGGATACAGTGTGTAACTCTTTGTGCCCTGGCGATTTTTAGCATCCGCCGGGAGGAGTTGGAGCTTTTGTGGGGGGTGTACTGTGTGTGTGTGTACTCACCTAATTGTGGTTGCAGGGGTCGAGACTCAGCTCCTTTCCCACCTCTTCACTGATCGCTATTGGGTCCTCTCTCTCTCTCTGCTCCATGTGTGTGTGTACTCACCTATATGTGGTTGCAGCGGTCGAGTCATAGCTCCTGGCCCCGCCTCTTTACTGGTCTTCCCCCTCAGTATTGCATTCATTGGTTGAGTTAGTTCTCATTAGTCACCATAAGTGTAACTGTAAGTGTTGTTTTAAGTTACTTACAAACACGTGTGTCTTTGGTTCTCATCAGTCACCATAAGTGTAACTGTAAGTGTTGTTTTAAGTTACTTACAAACACGTGTGTGTCACTGTCTCTTATTGTGCAAATAGCTAAGACGTTGTGATATTTGTGCAGTGACATAATACAGCTGTAGTCTGCATGACTCTTCAGCCGCAAGATTTTGTTTTATTACTTGAATAAATTAAGCAGCTGAAGCTATGAAAAAAATATCAGTTAATTGGCGTTGGTCGATGTATAAATAAAACATGTGCAAAGTTTTAAAACTTTTTATTGGAATACGTTTCGCTTATCAGGTTTTTTTTTTTTTCATCGGACTGAAAATGCCCCTGGTGAGCGAAACGTTTCTTAATAACAATGTAGAAACGAGCATTTAAGTACATTGTAGACATTTAATTGAAGAATACATTTAGCTGGCAGTGGTGAAACAAGGTCTTCAATAAAATCACCTCCAATGTACATACATGTATTTATTTCCACAGGTGTTACATTCCTCTTGGAGGAAACGTTCTCTGATCATCTTCGACAGTGACTGTCATGTTTCGTTTGGCGAAACGTTCTCTGCTCATCTTCGAGTTTGGCTGTCACGTTTCATTTGTTTCCCCTTCATCGCGATATCAATCTCTGGCAGGAAGAGGGGTGAAAAAAGGGGAAAAATGCTCTCCAGTGTTGAATGGGGTGTTGACGCAAGCCAATGCCATTCCCTGTTTTCCATGCAGAGTGTTTGTTTTAAAGAACCCAGGTGTTTTATGTTTGTTTTATGTTCGTTTCTCGCTTGATGAAGCTGTGCCATTGTCCCTCTGTTGATACCGACCACCACTGTATTCTTGTCCCGGTGTTTTCTAGTGAATTCTTGCTGGGTGTTGTTAATGGAACACTGGGGTTGTTACTGATGAAACACTACGGGTGTTGCTGATGGAACACTGGGAGTGTTGGAAAAATAAACACATAAGCAGTATAATGTGATCCTTTATTGACAACGTTTCGCCCACGCAGTGGGCTTTATCGAGTCACAGACAGATCTACCTGGAAAATGAGCAACATGGAGATATATATAGGGTACAGACTGCAGACGACGGGCATTAAACATCTTCAACACACCCAGAGAAGACACTGCTGAGAAGAGATACATAGTCCTTCCCACCAACTCCATTTCCAAACAAGTTTCCAACATTTTTTCTAAGACCTCATTCCGAGTATCCACCTCCACATCCACCACCATTAAGGACATTACCAGTAACAGACAGGAAAAGCTTCAATCCACGGCAGGGGTATACACAATCCCTTGTAATGGCTGCAGCAAATTATACGTTGGCGAAACATCCAGAGACCTACAAACACGCATTTCAGAACACCAGTACGCAGGCAGATCTGACGACTCAAGAAATGCCTGTGTTCAACACCGAAATTTACACAACCATTTAATCAACTACAGAAACGCAAGACTCATCGCCAGAGAAGACAACACGCAATACCGAAGAATCCTAGAATCATCACTCATCTGTATATCCAACAACTTCAACCAGAACAACGGCTTCTACAACATAGCTGAACCTATTGCCAAGAAACTTCTTCAACGCTATCCCACCTAGAACTCAAGAATGGTACACTGCAGGTCCTTTAAGTCACACTATGTTTTCAACTATCACACTACTTTTAAGACTCACATGCAGCTTTCTCCACCTGACCCAGCATTCTCCACCTGACTGTACCCTATATATATCTCCATGTTGCTCATTTTCCAGGTAGATCTGTCTGTGACTCGATAAAGCCCACTGCGTGGGCGAAACGTTGTCAATAAAGGATCACATTATACTGCTTATGTGTTTATTTTTCCATTGTGTCGGTATTTTATACCATTTATTTCCACTGGGAGTGTTGTTGAGTGTCGTTGATGGAACACTAGGGTGTTGGTAGGTGTCGTTGATGGAACACTGGGAGTGTTGTTGGGTATCGTTGATGGAACACTGGGATTGTTACTGAGTGTCGTTGATGGAACACTAGGGTGTTGGTAGGTGTCGTTGATGGAACACTGGGGTGTTGCTGAGTGTCGTTGATGGGACACTGTGAGTGTTGTTGAGTGTCGTTGATGGAACACTGGGAGTGTTACTGAGTGCCGTTGATGGAACACTAGGGTGTTGGTAGGTGTCGTTGATGGAACAGTCGCTAAGTAAGTATAACTAAATGGTTATAATTGTAACCTTAATTTTTAAAGGGGTGGACCTGTAAGCCAGCTCCAACGGCGGGTCATCATCTGACTAAGACCCGCGTCAGGAAACACTTGTCCTGTGTCCTGACGACCCTTACCTAACTTAACCAGTCGCTCCTTTTCTCCGCCTGCACCCACCCTTATATGTGCTGAACAAAGCAATAACAGCAGCTCCTTACTTCAGAGAAGAATATATATATATATATATATATATATATATATATATATATATATATATATATATTATATATATATATATATATATATATATATAGTATATATATATATATATATATATATATATATATATATATATATATATATATATATATATATATATATATATATATATATATATATATATATATATATATATATATATATATATATATATATATATATATATATATATATATATATATATATATATTGAATATATTGAATAACCAGACTAATAGCAGAAGCAGACTCTACCAATTTCTGTTCATGGTTTGATTATAGATTAAAAACTCCGCATTTCTTTAGTTTTAAGCCTCTGATGCTTTACATATGATTTTCGTTTAGGAAAAAGTTGGTAATGGAGCCGGGCTTACAGGACATCAAACAGAAATCACCAACACAAATATAATGTTTGAAAATCTATGAGTGTCACGTCCTGAGGCTAACATTGTTTTATAATATATATATATATATATATATATATATATATATATATATATATATATATATATATATATATATATATATATATATATATATATATATATATATATATATATATATATATATATATTATGAATTTTATTGAGGAAATACGGCAAAAGCTTCACGCGTTATTTAATAATAAGTTCGTGATATTAATCGTAATACGGTATCGCGGTAGTGAAGATAAATGCTGAGAGACAGTGATAAACAATATGTGTTATACATGCTAAATAATACATGTTATTCATGCTATGATGAACAGTATCTGTTAAACTTTATACAGTCTCTATTGAACATAATGTGGTGGACAATTTAGTGTACATGGTCTGCTAAACTCAGCTGATACTCGCATATCTAAACAAAGTTTTTCATTGATATTGGTTCACAAACACTTGGCAATGCTTGGCTCTGGAAGGATCCCTCGCACCCCGCAGTGGTCGTGCTGTGCTGTCTGCTCTGACCTCG
>WNWK01022059.1:22500-33159 GCA_009830355.1 Cherax destructor
GAGAACAAGGATCACAAAAGAACAATATTCTGCGCTGCTGGAAGACAAAATACCCACAAGTTGAGTAATAAAGGCATGAATGAGAAACTAAGATATTTAATCAGGAGTCATTTCGCCCACTTCTTTTTTTCCAATTTAATTGGATCCCTTCAAGGGGAGTTGCTTGCCGCGAAGACGGGTCTCTTCGTCTCAGCGACTAGCTCTGTTTTTTTTTTTTACTCCTTCTGCAGAGCGAATCTAGATACCACCCCTACCCCCCTTACTTACTTTTTCCCTTCCTTTTGGTCTCATTAGTGGCGATATTTCCCCTTTTGTGAAAACGGCTTTTAGCACAAAGAAAAGGAATCACTATTGGCCCTTTTCTACTGTTGTTTTTGTTGGTTGTGCTGTGGTGGTGGTCGAGTTGGTTGTGCTGTGGTGGTGGTCGAGTTGGTTGTGCTGTGGTGGTGGTCGAGTTGGTTGTGCTGTGGTGGTGGTCGAGTTGGTTGTGCTGTGGTGGTGGTCGAGTTGGTTGTGCTGTGGTGGTGGTCGAGTTGGTTGTGCTGTGGTGGTGGTCGAGTTGGTTGTGCTGTGGTGGTGGTCGAGTTGGTTGTGCTGTGGTGGTGGTCGAGTTTTTTGACCCAGTGAAATCTGGATCATCTTAGGACGCGTCGGGTAACACTCTGCTGAGATATAAAGTTCGGGCAGAACCTGTACATTATTGGGGTCCCTGAAGCTTGAACTGTTATGGGGGCCCCTTTGCAATCACCAATGAGGTCTGGGTAATCACTGATATCTTTAATAACCTTTAAATTTTTATTTTAACTATTATTTCGTATATAATTACACTATATTATTAATATTATTATTAAAAAAAAAAAACTTCCCATACAGAAGACCCAAAAAAGTTTTAAACAATGTGGACTAAAGCTTCTTTAGTTTCATAATAGATCCGTCCCTGGATGTACTACTGGAGGTTGCCGCTGCTCCACGGTTCCTGCCTCGCTCGGGTAATTCCGAAGGTGCCGTCCTCGAAGCCACCTCCAGAGGTGGTGACAAAGTCGCTGGCTGACGAATCTTTGTTAGTAAAGTGACATAAACAGTATATTGTGTATTATTAATGTAAATGTTGGTATAGTCTATTTAGTGTAGTCTATTATATGATCCCAATGTATGCCTGTATGACCACATACCTGAGTGACCACATACCTGAGTGACCACATACCTGAGTGACCACATACCTGAGTGACCACATACCTAAGTGACCACATACCTGAGTGACCACATACCTGAGTGACCACATATCTGAGTGACCACATACTTGAGTGACCACATACCTGAGTGACCACATACCTGAGTGACCACATACCTGAGTGACCACATACCTGAGTGACCACATACCTGAGTAACCACGTACCTGAGTGATCACATACTTGAGTGACCACATACCTGAGTGATCACATACTTGAGTGACCACATACCTGAGTAACCACATACCTGAGTAACCGCGTGTCTGAGTGATCACATACCTGAGTAACCACATACCTGAGTAACCGCGTGTCTGAGTGATCACATACCTGAGTGACCACATACCTGAGTGACCACATACTTGAGTGACCACATACCTGAGTAACCACATACCTGAGTAACCGCGTGTCTGAGTGATCACATACCTGAGTAACCACATACCTGAGTAACCGCGTGTCTGAGTGATCACATACCTGAGTGACCACATACCTGAGTGACCACATACCTGAGTGACCACATACCTGAGTGACCACATACTTGAGTGACCACATACCTGAGTGACCACATACCTGAGTGACCACATACCTGAGTGACCACATACCTGAGTGACCACATACCTGAGTGACCACATACTTGAGTGACCACATACCTGAGTGATCACATACCTGAGTAACCACGTACCTGAGTGATCACATACTTGAGTGACCACATACCTGAGTAACCACATACCTGAGTGATCACATACCTGAGTGACCACATACCTGAGTGACCACATACCTGAGTGACCACATACCTGAGTGACCACATACCTGAGTGACCACATACCTGAGTGACCACATACCTGAGTGACCACATACCTGAGTGACCACATACCTGAGTGACCACATACCTGAGTGACCACATACCTGAGTGACCACATACCTGAGTGACCACATACCTGAGTGACCACATACCTGAGTGACCACATACCTGAGTGACCACATACCTGAGTGACCACATACCTGAGTGACCACATACCTGAGTGACCACATACCTGAGTGACCACATACTTGAGTGACCACATACTTGAGTGACCACATACCTGAGTGATCACATACCTGAGTGACCACATACCTGAGTGACCACATACCTGAGTGACCACATACCTGAGTGACCACATACCTGAGTGACCACATACCTGAGTGACCACATACCTGAGTGACCACATACCTGAGTGACCACATACCTGAGTGATCACATACTTGAGTGACCACATACGTGAGTAACCACATACCTGAGTAACCGCGTGTCTGAGTGACCACATACCTGAGTAACCACATACCTGAGTAACCGCGTGTCTGAGTGATCACATACCTGAGTGACCACATATCCAAGTAACCACATGCCTGAATAACCACATATCTGAGTCACCACATAAATGAATGACTACATACCTGAATGACCATATAATAGCACAAGAACTAATGACCCATTTCGACCAAATGCATTAATTATTATTATTATTATTATTATTATTATTATTATTATTATTATTATTATTATTATTATTATTATTATTATTATTATTATTATTATTATTGTTATTATTATTATTATTATTATTATTATTAGTATCATCATTATCATTATTTATTTTGAAGCGGTGGTAAGCCCAGGCTATGGGAAATAATTAGATTTGATCTTAGGAAAGGTTAGTTTGATTCAAGTCCTTGAATCAAGAACCCTTCAAGAGAATCGAGGCATCCTTTTAAATGGCTGAGAGCTCTAGACACTCTCTGCTCATCTCAGCTCTATAAAGAGTGACTGATCACGACCCTGAGGTCAGAGGCCATAAGAGTTTAGCGCATATGTTTATATAATAATAATAATAATGATAATAATAATGATAACAATAATAATAATAATAATAATAATAATAATAATAATAATAATAATATTAATAATATTAATAACTAATGCATTTGGTCGAAATGGGTCATTAGAAGAAGAAGAAGAAGGAGAAGAAGAGTAATAATAATGAGAATAACAATAATAATAATAATAATAATAATAATAATAATAATAATAATAATAATTCCTAAGCGTTTAATCGCATCTTTCAAATGTCTCATTTTTAATGCTTATTGGACATTATTGGATAAGTTCACTCTCCGGAGGCACATAGTGGCACCTGTTTAGACTGTTAGTATATTGTTTACAGCTCCGATTATTGTGATTATCTCTATTTAGTTATTCTCATTGTTGTTCACACAAACCCGCCTTTTCCAACTCTGTTACCTCCACCTCCTTCTTTAATTCCTTACCCCCTCTCGCCCGTCTCATTAAACCTCTTTCTCTGTCACCCCACCGTCCATCAACCTCTTCCCCTGTCACCCCACCGTCCACCAACCTCTTTCTCTGTCACCCCACCGTCCATCAACCTCTTCCCCTGTCACCCCACCGTCCATCAACCTCTTCCCCTGTCGCCCCACCGTCCATCAACCTCTTACCCTGTCGCCTCGCCTTCCTCAACCCTTTCCCTGTCACCCCCTCCCTCAGCCCCTTCATTTGTAATCCCCTTAAAACCCTCCCTTAGTTTTTCCCTCTTCTTCCAAAATCCCCATCATCCCTCTCTCAATCCATCCCTCTCACCTCCCTCTTTCTCAATCCATCCCTATTACCACCCTCTCTCAGTCCATCCTTCTCATCTCCCCTCTCTTTCCATCCATCCCTCTCGCCTCCCTCTCTCAGTCCATCCCTCTTTCTCAATCATTCCCTCTTATCTCCATCCGTCATTCCCTCTCAACCTCTCCCTATAGTCCCACACCCCTCTCACTTCTTCTCTCACACCTCGTCTCACCCTCCCCACCTACCCACCTACCCCCTCCACTCCCAGCCCACCACAACCCCCTCATAGTAAAACACTCGAGCTGAATTTTATTGGACTAATTTGGAAAAGGCTGTTTTGTTAAATGACGGACAGACTTTACTGACATCCGCTTTTATTGCCTCTCTGATATTGCATGCTTGTGTAAACCTATATTCTCTCTGTCCCTCTCCTTCATATATATATATATATATATATATATATATATATATATATATATATATATATATATATATATATATATATATATATATATATATATATATATATATATATATACATATACCATACTACTGTACTATAATTTATTCTATTTCGCTAATATACACAAATACTCACTGATATGCTAATTACCACGACTACTCTAAAGTACACTAATATATAACGTACATTGATTAGGCTGACTGCAATTACATCAATATTCATTGATCAATATATACTGATGTAATGAAGTCATTTTTTATGTATTTTGGCATATTAATTGCACTAATCACACTAAAATATAATAATACATATTAATATTGAATAATACAAATTCATATACACTAATTACAACTTTAATTATTAAAAATATTATTTCAGATGAGACTGACTCAATTGGAATTAATTGTGAAGTTTTTACTGATAATTTGGGTTGAATATTCAGTGTTTTGTCAGCTAGCTGTGCGTTGTGTGAGGTGTTGGTGTGTTGTGTGAGGTGTTGGTGTGTTGCGTGAGGTGTTGGTGTGTTGTGTGAGGTGTTGGTGTGTTGTGTGAGGTGTTGGTGTGTTGTGTGAGGTGTTGGTGTGTTGTGTGAGGTGTTGGTGTGTTGTGTGAGGTGTTGGTGTGTTGTGTGAGGTGTTGGTGTGTTGTGTGAGGTGTTGGTGCGTTGTGTGAGGTGTTGTGTGAGGTGTTGGTGCGTTGTGTGAGGTGTTGGTGTGTTGTGTGAGGTGTTGGTGTGTTGTGTGAGGTGTTGGTGCATTGTGTGAGGTGTTGGTGTGAGGTGTTGGTGTGTTGTGTGAGGTGTTGGTGTGTTGCGTGAGGTGTTGGTGTGTTGTGTGAGGTGTTGGTGTGTTGTGTGAAGTGTTGGTGTGTTGTGTGAGGTGTTGGTGCGTTGTGTGAGGTGTTGGTGTGTTGTGTGAGGTGTTGGTGTGTTGTGTGAGGTGTTGGTGTGCTGTGTGAGGTGTTGGTTCGCTGTGTGAGGTGAAGATACGTTGTAGATTCACAGGGACCTGGGGACTTATTTTACTTTACTTAGGTCAACACGTTTAATAAGTATATCCTTTGTGGCTGTGAAGCTACATATGTTTTCTCCACTCGCGTGTCTGTCTTAACTATTATTCAAAGCTATCTAAGATTTTAGCTTCAATAACCCTTCTTGGCAGATTCTTCCACTCATCAACAACTCAGTTTCCTAACCGAGGGACTGACTACCTCACGTCATAACAACAACTACTGTCTCCAGTGTTACCTTCGCCTGTATTCGACTGAAGAAGCCTGTCGAGCAGAAGAAACGCTTCAACAATAAAGATGTCCCAGTGTTATTCACGTGTCTTATTCATCAACCTGGCGGTATTGTATACCGTCCCTAATATGATAAGACTCCAACCCCTCTCACTCAAACATTTGTTCAACCTTCTCTTAAAGTCAGCCATGGTTTAAGGGTCAGTGCCCCTGCTAACCCATGATCTGCAGCTCCCATGCAAGTCCTCCCATGGGCATCACGCTGTTCTCCAGATAGAGCGTGCATTATTTGACGAATTGCCGTTCGTGTATTTATTCGCCTTCCAAACTTTTCAGAAGTTTCAGTATTTGTTGTTCGCGGTTAGGTTAGATTTGATTAGGTTAGGTTAGGTGAGATTAGATAGGAGTAACATTCACGAGGACACAAAAATAGATGAGCATTGCGTTAGGCCTACTGACCCATACTAGGCAGTTTACTCTCAAATTCAACCCTTCTCTCTCAGATGGTTTTCTATCCTTTATTTGTGTGTATTTATCTATATTTATTAGATAATAACGAAATTATGAAACATGATTTACGTCTGGCAGAGAGGGGGCGTGTTCTAAAACCTCGAACGTGCGTTTTCTCACGACCTGGAGGCTGGTCTGCCCAAGTCCAAAGCTATGCTCCCAGCCTGGAATCCTCTTTCTCTCCCATCTCCGCTTCGATGCTCCCCCTCCCCTTATCTCCCTCTTCCCCGACCCCTCCCAAACTCCTATCCTCTTCCCCAACACACCCCTGCCAGACGCACCAGGTACAATAACCATCACAATAACTCAAGCATCAAAGTCCCCGCCACTCACACCTCAGCGGCGTTACCAGACGTACAACCCCTAGCAACACTTATCAACAGACGTATAAATGCATAAAACCAAATTCACGGCTCCATAAACCAACATGCCGTCCTCCATAAAATGTTAATCAAAGTGTAAATTATCGAAATGATTACAATTAATAAGAACTTTTATAGACACGATGTTTTAAAATGTTTGGGGGGGGGGGGAAAGTTTGTGGCCGAAGAATTTAATCAGCGGTGTTTATCGACGTTGATTGTGGAATCCTGGTGGTGACCCGCCGCTCCCCCCTTCCCCAAGGCCTACCCCAGCCTCTCCCCCGACACGCTAACACCGGCTGTGACTTGTAAATGGTCCAAGTCGGACCGAAACGTCGTCTTAAAGGTTTTTTTTTCTCTCTCTCTACTCGTCTCTATTCTCTCTCTCTACTCTCTCTCTCTCTCTCTCTCTCTCTCTCTCTCTCTCTCTCTCTCTCTCTCTCTCTCCCATGTGTTGCGTTATTTGTGTATTGTTCCAGTCACGGTGTTGTGACCTTTTTCTCTTTTTTTGTTCTTTAAGGTCAGCTTTGAGGCTCCTCTGGCTCCAGGGAACTAGGCCTGTGTCTTTACTTTTTATTTTAAATGAGCCTCATATTCGATTGTCTCCATACTATGTGATGAGTCGAGGTCAATATTATTAGTGTAATAATAAATATTATTAGTGAAACAGAATGAGACAGACGTTCAATACTTGCTCTTCATTATTTGCCGAAACTTTTCTCCCGCTCAACAGAGTTCTTCAGTCGGGTACAGAGTACACGACGTTGGAGACAACGGCAGTCGTTTTGACGTGATCAGTCCGTCGTTCTTAGTGGACGAAACGTTTCGGCAATAAAGATACCCATGTGTTGCACATGTGTCTTATTAATCATCTTGTCGGTACTCCATGCCATTATTAAATTTGCTTGCACATATTAGGCCTTTCTCGGGCCTAGTTCCTAGGCCTTTTGTGTATCCACATGCTCTTGCGCTCCACAGGATGGCTAGGTTTGATAGGGATGGGGTGCACAGTAACCTAGCTACTACCGTCCACGGGATGGATATGGGGTGCACAATAAGCTAGCTGCTTCTGTCGCATAAAATATTAAAAAAAAAATTCCTCCCCCCAGGCGCTGTGTATATTATAAAAAGAATAATGAGTTTATTCTTAACTACACACCTATTTATCCATATTTATCTCATATGGCATCTGTGTGTGGTACCTGGGTATGGTATCCGTGTGTGGTATCTATATAAGGTATTTGTTGATATTTGTTTGGTATGTATGCAGTATCCGAGTATAGTATCTGTGAATGGTATGTGAATATGGTATCTGGTACCTGTGTACGGTATGGTTATATTGTGTCTGTGTATGCTGATCAACAACTCCAAATCAACCTTTAACAGTTAAACAACCAAATTCAGCGATCAGAGTTATATCACGTGCGAGCTAAAAGCAACACACATCACCTCAATTCAAAGCAAAAAATTACCTAAACATGCAAGCCCTTCATGCATTCCGCTGTTCACTTTACTTCTTCATGACAATTAACCATGAAGCCAATTTGATATATTCTTCCCAGAGAGCTGCAACAAAACCCATGAGCAGCAAACGAGAAATAAATTATTTCCTGCTATTCTACTTGTATGTTATATATATATATATATATATATATATATATATATATATATATATATATATATATACATTGTATCTACGTCCACAGCAGGACTCGAACCTGCAAACTCTGTATCAGAGTAACCAGTACTTTACCACGGAGCCAGACCCCAGATAAGTATCCAGCCGGAGCCAGACGATGTTTCCCCATACCCCGGGGCACCAAGCTTGTTTTGAAAGTTATTTCATCTAATCTTGCCACATGCAGTGGACAACGAAAGATATTTGAAATGCTTAACAATTCGCAAACAGGCGAAATTATTTACAAACATTGTCTCTACGTTCACAGCAGGACTCGAACGTGCAATTCTATGGTTAACCTCATCCTTCATAAACTCAACCGCTGGCAAGTCAACTCCCAAATATCTGAAAACATTCACTTCTTCCATACTCCCTCTCTCCAATGTGATATCCAATTTTTCTTTATTTAAATCGTTTGATACCCTCATCACCTTACTCTTATCTGTGTTCACTTTCAACTTTCTACCTTTACACACCCTCCCAAACTCGTCCACTAACCTTTGCAACTTTTCTTTAGAATCTTCCATAAGCACAGTATCATCAGCAAAAAGTAACTGTGTCAACTCCCATTTTGTACTTGAATCCCCATAATTTAATCCCACTCCTCTCCCCAACACCCTAGCATTTACTTTTTTTCAACCCCATCTATAAATATATTAAACAACCATGGTGACATTACACATCCCTGTCTAAGACCTACTTTTACCGGAGTAATCTCCTCTCTCCTACACACCCTAACCTGAGCCTCACTATCCTCTAAAACTCTTTACAGTTTAGTAACTTACTACCTATTCCATACACTTGCAACATTTGCCACATTGCTCCCTATCCACTCTATCATATGCTTTTCTAAATCCATAAATGCAATGAAAACTTCCCTACCATTTATTTAAATACTGTTCACATATATGCTTCAATGTAAACACTTGATCTACACATCCCCTACCCACTCTAAAACCTCCTTGCTCATCTGCAATTCTACTCTCTGTCTTACCTATAATTCTTTCAATAATAACCCTAAAATACACTTTTTCTGATATACTCAGTAAACTTATTCCCCTATAATTTTTACAATCTCTTTTGTCATCCTTCCCTTTATATAAAGGAACTATACTCGCTCTCTGCCAATCCCTAGGTACCTTCCCCTCTTTCATACATTTATTAAACAAAAATACCAACCACTCCAACACTATATCCCCCCCTGCTTTTAACATTTCTGTCATGATCCCGTCAGTTCCAGCTGCTTTACCCCCTTTCATTCTACGTAATGCCTCACACACCTCCCCCACACTCACATCTTACTCTTCTTCACTCCTAAAAGATGTTGTACCTCCCTGGCCAGTTCATGAAATTACCGCCTCTCTTCATCGACACTTTATAGTTCCTTAAAATATTCCCGCCATCTACCCAATACCTCCAGCTCCCCATCTACTAACTCCCCTACTCTGTTTTTAACTGACAAATCCATTCGTTCCCTAGGCTTTTTTAAACTTGTTTATCTCACTCTAAATTTTTTTCTTATTTTCAGTAAAATTTCTTGACAGAGCCTCTCCCACTCTTTCATCTGCTCTCCTTTTGCACTCTCTCACCACTCTCTTCACCTTTCTTTTACTCTCCATATACTCTGCTCTTCTTATAACACTTCTGTTTTGAAAAAAAAAACTCTCATAAGCTATCTTTTATATTTTCTTCTTTTTCTTTTTAGTAAGCTTTACGGGAAAAGGGGTTACTAGCCCATTGTTCCCGGCATTTTAGTTGACTTTTACAACACGCATGGCTTACGGAGGAAAGATTCTTATTCCACTTTCCGATGGATATGAAAGGAAAAGCAATAAGAATATGAACTGTTAAGATAAAATCAAAGAAAACTCAGATGAGTGTGTATACATAAACGTGTGCATGTATGTGTAGTGTGACCTAAGTGTAATTAGAAGAAGGAAGATGTACCTGAAATCTTGCATGTTTATGAGACAGAAAAAAGACAGCAACAATCCTACCATCATGTTAATTCAAAATACAGGCTTCCTCTTTATATTCACATGTTAGGATGGTAGTACCTCCCCGAGTGGTTGCTGTCTACCAACCTACTACCTTATATATATATATATATATATATATATATATATATATATATATATATATATATATATATATATATATATATATATATATAAGAATGAGCTACCTTCCTCTTTCTTGATTCCTGTAGCCCAAGAAAAGCTTCAAGTTACTGTTATCTGGGAGTCACTTAAGACATTTCCCAAGCTACTATCTTACGTATTCAGGGTCATTAACAATCATCCCTCCGGACAATTACCCAGATATCAGCCAACGATCAGCGGTAGACACTCTCCACACTGCTTTGTCGCAGTTATACGCACATTTCCTACCCACTGATTGCCTGTTGACACACAAGCCAACTGACTGTCCTCTCCCCTCCACTTCTCTCACTCTCTCTCTCTCCCTCAGTGTATATATATATATATATATATATATATATATATATATATATATATATATATATATATATATATATATATATATATATAGGGAATGCTTTTTTAATAGACAGA
>WNWK01022060.1:0-33157 GCA_009830355.1 Cherax destructor
GTAACTTCCAGATAATGGCAATCTTTCAATTGAAAAGACTTTCCTCATAAAAAGTCTAATTTGTGAGTTAGTTACAAGTCTAAAGTAATATCCCCCGTAGCGGTAAAAGACTTTGCGAGATGTTATCCTGATCGGGTTTTATCTTACCCCAAATTAGAAAATTTCCCCCGACACGACTTTTTCGCCTTAAATAATGATAATGGTGAAGTGTAGAGGCACAGTCTGAAGTGTTATGAAGCGGAACTCATGACGACATGGCGTCCTAGGTGCGGGTGTTTTTATGTGTTTATTAATGATTCACGAACACAGGGTGTTAGGTACTTAATAATGATTCATGGAAAAGTGTTAGGTACAGATGTGTCCTCAAATTTTGATTCAGGACACAGTGTTAGGTACAAAGTGTTCTCAATAATGATTCATGGACACAGTGTTAGGTCTAATGTGTTCTCAAAAAATGATTCATGGACACGGTGTTGGTATGATGTTTCAATAATGATTCAGGACACAGTTTTAAATTTAAATGTGTCCTCAATAATGATCAAAATTAAATGAACTATCAATACATAAACAGAAAAGTTAAGATAACTTCAATTTGCGAAAAAAAATGTTTTGGTTAACCTAACTTAACTAACCAAAAACTAACCTAACTTAACCTCCTCCAAAACCAAACCTCCCAAACCTCCTCCAAACCTCAAGCTCCGGGGCTTCCTTAACCTAACAACCCTAACCTGCTTCCTGGAAACCCAACAACCCAACCAATTTTTTTAAACCAAACAACCCTTTAAACCAACCTCTAACCAACCTCCTTTCCAAAACTCCTCAACCTCCTCAACCAACCTCAACCCTCCTCAAACCTCCTCAAACAAACCTAACAACCTCCCAAAACCCTTAACCAACCTCCCTCCTCAACCAACCTCAACCCAACCTCAACCTAACCTCAACCCAAAACCCTTCTTAACCTAACCTAACTTCCCCCTAACAAAACAACCCCCAATTAACCAAACCAACAACCAACCAAACCCTTTAAACCAAACCCCAACCCAACCCAACTTAACAAAACCTAACCAAACCAACCAAGACATAAAAAAAAACCTAATGTACATTAATCAAACAGGGTTATCCAAACTTTCTAACTTTCCCGATATTTAATTGTTTAGGAAGAATGTTAATTGCATTTTTAAAAAATTTTATAGGGATTGAAATGACGGTTTTTCTTAGCTGGAAGTCGGAAATTTTAAATTCCCGGACGTTATCTAAGACAATATTTTAAAATATTATCTTTTATCAAGCTGAGGTTGTTATGGCGGAGATTTCCTTCTGGGAAAGGGGTTTAAAATCTAGTGGGTTATTTTTTTCGGTTTTAACCATCACCTGCCACTTTTCTCTACCAAACGCATCAGGGGGTGGCGATCCAAAGGGGAACGCCTGATACATCTTGGTTTCCCAAAAAGAGACCGGGAAACTAGGGGGAATTAAACAACATTAATTAGTGTTTCTCCAAACATTTTACACGTATGTAAATTCCTAGGCTCCCTAAATATATAAGCATATGTTACGGGGTCTTTTAAAATTAAAATTCCAAAAAACATGTTGTTTGTAGGATGGATGGCTCAGATAGTAGGGGGGGACATGTACAATGTTTGGCCTCTAGGGGGCGGGACAATGTTAGTGGGGAAATTTAAAAACCCGCCAGGGAGTTTGGTAAAAAGATTCAAAAACCCCTTGTTTCGTGGCTTCAGTGCAAAAAAAAAAAAATATATATATATATATATATATATATATATATATATATATATATATATATATATATATATATATATATATATATATATATATATTTGTCAACACAATGCTTACCAAAAAACTTCCCGGAAAGGACAAAAAATGTCTCCCCAACGGTGAAGGCACCACACTTTAGGGAGATTTCCTTTTTAGCTGTTCCCAACCCCCCTCTGGGGATCGACCCCGACCCACAGGCCATTTTTGGGTTGGTCTTGCTCTTCGCCTAGCCGCCCCCATAGAGAGAGTTAGCCACCTAGATAAACCCGGGATAGACGAATAGCCACCAAGGATAACCTGGGATAGGGAGATACCCAGGATAACTCCGAGAGTTAGCCACCCAGGATAACTCGGGATAGGAGGTTAGTTACCCAGATAGGAGAGCAGGCCACCCAGGATACTGGGATAGGGAGTTAGCCACCCAGATGAACCCGGGATAGCACTAGTTACCCCGGATACAGATAGATATTAGCCACCCAGATAATGATAGGGAGAATTAGCCACTCCGGATACCGTGAGTTGTGGGAGGTTAGCCACAGATTGCCCGATAGGAGACACACCCAGGATAACACGACAGTTAGGCCAATTGAGGACAACTCGGGGATAGGGAGAATTAGTCACCTCGGAACACGGGATAGGGAGAAGGTTACCTAGATGTAACCTGATAGGGAGACACTAGGATAACACAGGGAGAGTTGTAGACACCACTAGCCACTCCCCGGATAACAATGGGATAGGACAGCCACTGCGCTGGGATAGCTAAGCTGTGACACTCCAGGATGGGCTGATAGGGAGAGTTAGCAACCCACGATAATCCGAGATAGGAGAGTTAGCCACCCAGGATCCCGGGATAGGAGTTGTGTTACCCAGATAACCTGGCATTTAGCCACCTGGGCACCCGACAGAGACTAGCCACCACGATAAACACGGCCAGGGAGAGCAGCCACCCATGATAACCTGGGACACTAGGAGAGCCGGGATAAGGAGAGCAAGTCACCTGTGATAAACTGGGATAGGAGAGTTTCACCAGGATACCCTGGGACAAGCAGCCACTCAGGATAACCCGGGATAGGAGTTACCCACCCACGAAGACCTCGGGAGAATAGTTACCCTGAGCAACCTGGAGATAGGGAGGAAGAAGCCACCAGATAGAATAGTTGCCACCAGATGGCACCAGCAGCACCTGGTGGTTAGCCACTCAGGGATAAACCTGGGATAGGAGAGCAGTCACTCCAGAGGCTGACCTCAGCACTTCTGATAACAGCCGGATAGGGAGGCACCCAGGATGGTGATACACTAGATAAATAGAGAGAGGGAGAGTTAGCCACTCAGATGTAAATTCCAGATAAGGGAGAGCAGGTCACCCAGGATAAATCTGGATAGAGAGAAGCCACCAGGATAACCTGGGATAGGGAGAGTCTCATGATGTCCCTGATAGATATCCTCAGGATAGAGCAGGAGAGTTAGCCATCCAGGATAACCTGGGATAGGAGATAGCCACCCAGGATAACCTCGATAGGTAGAGCAATTAGGACTGGGTAGGGAGAGCTACCCAAGTGATGGCCCCGGGATAGAGTAACTCACCAGGATAACCCTGACATGGAGGCTGGGCCACCCATGATAAACCCAGACAGGGCATGGCCACCAGACAACATGGAGCTGTGGAGTTAGCCACCAGGACACCCCGATAGGGAGAGCAGCCACCCACGATAACCCGGGATAGGAGAGCAAAGACTGACGATAACTCGGGGAGGATAGGGAGAACACCACCTCTGACAGAGAATTAGTTGCCCTGATAACACGGGATAGGGAGAAGGTGAGCTGGAATCCCGGAGCCAGGAGAGTTAGCCACCCAGATAACCCGGGAGTGAAGGTTGGGCTAGGTCCAACAGGCTGCACACAGCATCGGTCAGCAGGGGTGTTGACCCCCTGGCCTGTAGTAACTCAGGATATAGCATATGTGTGTAAAGTTATACGTGTGTTATATTCTTTGAGTGATTGGCCACTACATCACTGTCTCGATACTTGTATTTCCTGAGCCGATGAACAGATAAGTTAACTCATCCTCCACATTCAATACCTGGGTGTCCTTTTGCCACCAGACCTGTTACCACTTCCAATTCATGCCAATCTCAGCCACCAGATTCACCATTCACAATACTCATTGAGCATATTTCAGTCCTTCGAAAACGGCGAGACTGTGAAATCTTGTCGTGTTGCAGCATATTATAGCCTGAATTAGCCTGTCCGATCGAGCCCCACACCGGGATCACACGTTACTATCACTTCCGAGTCATCAGAATCCAGAGGTTTGAATGTCCACGAAGGGCAGAATGGCACACTTTGATAACACTCCATAGCCATGAAGTGAAGTACAACGCTGGGTCTGGCCGATGCACGCCAGCTCGAAGCCAATGCCTGATACCTGGTGTGTAGACACTCGTCACTGCTCTGCTTCTCTGGGTTTATCACCGAGTAGCTCCTGACTTAATGTCCTCACGACACTTTCAGGCCATGAAGGGAAGACAACAACCATAATTGTCAGCGAATGCCAAGTAACTGGTTCCATATTTCGCCAGAATTCTCGCATGACTACTTCCTGTCTCGATCTTCTGTCGCGTGCCGCGAGCCTTGGTGAAGGTGCTTTTCCGAAAGGTTATACGCCTTAATGTGAATAGTTTCCTAATGTGGCGGGTTCGTATTTTCTGAGATAAGTAAAGAATCATCACGGTAGTGTGGGCATGCCAAGATGGGTCAAATGAAGTCACCTGTTAGCCAGCTCGTGGGGATGTGCGTGAATGGAGGTGAACGATGGGTGGGCTCTGATATAATGGAGATGGAAACGCGCTTGCTCGTCGATTAAATGTGTCTTCTCTTCAATAGTGAATGCCAGGACATTCGTTGCTACAATGCGGGACATTAGTTCAAGAAACTATAATAACAGAGTTATAATGCCAACAGGATGACGCAAACATGGCAGTGTTGATGCAGGAAATGCGGCCGCTGATCATGTTCGGGAATGCACGCAATTATTGTTGATTATCTTAACGAGAGTACATCGGGAGCTGATACGACGTGAATAGTGTGTAAAGTGTTACATTGAGCAGAGGAGGAGAGATATGAATCACTACTCCTGACAACCACGCAATAACGCCTGACCGGGTAAGAGAAGTTCAAGGGATCACCTGACTCTCAGACAATTACCAACATCAGCCCACGGAAGAAATACCACGCACCATGAGATCATTAGTCAGCGACAAGAATACTCACCAGCACTCTATTGTCTTGTTGCCTGGCCAGTAGGCGTTGATAATGGGGTTTACGGTGGTTTGACGGATTCAAGTGAATATGGCAACATAAGGGGGTGAGTGATATTGTTGTGGTTCTTCCTCCTTCAATAAACAGACATTAACTCATCTTCATGTTTTGGTCAAGGTCAAAATTATTGGCGTTACCCATTTAATAAACTGTCATGATAGATGTGATTTGAGTGAGAATATGAGGGTTCCTGCATCAGAGTAGCAGTTTTTCACTCACGCCTATCGGTAGACCGCGGTAAAATACAGTCGATCCACTCTTGCCAG
Organism: Cherax destructor; assembly: GCA_009830355.1. Taxonomy (NCBI): domain Eukaryota; kingdom Metazoa; phylum Arthropoda; class Malacostraca; order Decapoda; family Parastacidae; genus Cherax; species Cherax destructor. The sequence goes on from WNWK01022060.1 coordinate 5,364, forward strand.
GTGGCGGCTCACAGGCAATCTCTACCTCACACGCTCGTTGTCCTTCTCCTGAACCGGAGGTAGCCACCACCATTATTGAATTAATTATTTAATAAATTGGCGACTGATTGTAGAAAGTGAGTAGTATAGAGTACACAGATTATTGTAGGGTGAATTGTAATAATTAGTCCATTTTCGACATACTCAGGTGGTTACGATTTGCAAAGTACTGATCACTCATAAACAATATTTGAACAGATATCAGTGGTTATTACTTACACCATGTTGACCTGGATAAATGCTGGAGTAATGTCTGTGATCTAAAGAAAGTCTTCACATATTGTCATGTTCAAAGGCACTACGTGCATGGAGTTCATGGATCGTTATACGATCTCGGATGAATAGTATTTCAGACTCCTTAGACATGAGTCATACAAGCTGTGGTTTAAGGAATATGAAAGGACCTTTATGTGAGAATTCACGATGAAATAGGAAACACCAGCCTGAGCAGAAGTGGAGTGAACATCTCAGGGCTTCACGTGCCAAAGAGTGCAACAATCCCAGTTCTCGCACAGTAACAAGATGTCCTCCTCAAATCTGTCAGGAGTACAATTGGTATGTCAGCCTGATGCCAGGAGAAGGGGTGAAGGGTCCATTTTTGTGAAGATAGAATGATCTTGAACTCCACAATAAGCGACACAGTGACACTGAGGGGAGATGCCCTCACCTCACCAGGCCTTCCCCACAGGCAACGACATAGAAGGAAGCCGTTAGTTTGTTAAAGAGTACCAATATGGGAATAGCGTAGACTGGATCTACAATTGAAATGAGCAACGACACTTGCACTCAAAATCTTGAGTACAAATTGGAGACATCAGATTGGTTATTGAGTGGATGACACACTGATAGGAGGCTGTCTAACAAGTAACCTTTATGATACTTGTTAGACAACCACTTATCGTCTTATGGTTCAATTGAGGTTGTATCATCCCACTAATAACCAATCTGATGCCTCCAGATTATGTTTATTACTCAAGATTTTGGAGGTGCCTTCAGTTTAACCGAAATTGTTGCACCTTATAGTTGTGCTCTGGAGTTTTCAATTTAATCCAGCTCAGTTATTAGATCCAGTCTACGCTGTTCCGTATTACCATAGGTACTCTTTAACAAACTAACAGCTTCTGTATAAGAGTCGTTTATATTGGGGAAGGCCTGAATGAGAATGAGGGCATCTCCCTCAATTGTCCCTTTAAATAAATCAACTTATTAACAGGTTCAAGATCATTCCTATCATGTACCATTTCCCTAAAAATGGACCAAAATTCCTCCCAGCTGTCTCCTGGCTGGAACGACAGCAATTGTACCTCTGTTAGTTTGGGGAGGGACATCTTATTTACTGTGCGAGGCTGGCCCACTAAGTTATTTACACTCTTTGTACTGTGCAAAGCCCTAGTTTTACAGGACAGAATATGTTCCTCCACTTCATAATATTGCTCAAACAGTGTTTCTATTTCATCATTATCTGTACAATTCTCCATAAGGTCCTTTTCATATTCCTTAAACCACAACTTGTATGACTCATATTTACTATCTAAGGAGTCTAAATACAATTTTAATTCATCGGGGTCCATTGTATCTTGATCCATGAACTCCATGCACTTATTGAGTGCCTTTTGTAACATGACCCTTACGAGCTTGTAACGAGGCTTTCTTTGCTTTAAGATCCCTGGGCTTGACACTCCCAGCAGTTTCATCAGGTCCAGCCATGGTTGTAGAATTAATAACCACTGATGTCACAAATTAAATAAATTGTTTATAAAGGTGATTATCAAACCTTACTTTTGCACAAATCGTAGCCACGCTCTGGGCTAGCAATTAATTGACCAATTATTACAATTCACCCCACAATTAATTAATCTGTGTACTCTATACTACTCACTTTCTACAATCAGTCACTTAATTATTAAATAATTAATTCAATAATGATTAATTCACTAATCACCTCCGGTTCAGGAAGGACCAACAGGCGATGTGGGGAATTAAGAGATTACCTGTCTGGGCTTCACCGCCACTTACAACAAAATAATCTCCCGGGGAGTGGACCGACTAGTATAATTTTACCGCGGTTACCCCCGTTGAGGCGTGTGAGAAAACTTGCCCCACTCCTGGTCACATTTAAGGGGACCCTTCGATATTCTCACTCTAAATCCACATCTATCCTTGACCAGTTTATTAAGAATGAGTAACGCCAATGGTTACGGTATTGTTAAATTTTGTGGACTGTATGGGTTAATGTCTGACTGATTGGGGAGAAGGAGGAAAGAGTACAACTTAATATCACTCACCCTTTATCCGTGCCATTGCTGTTCACTTGAAGATCCCGTCATTATCATTCCCACCGTAAACCCACATTATCCCAACATACCTACTGGCCAGACGGTTGCTAAGACAATAAGAGTACTTACAGTGGGGAAGAAACAACATTCTTGTCGCTATTCTTCGACGGATCTCGTGGTCCTGCTCGGTAGATTATTCTTCCGGCAAGACGATGATGTTGGTGGTTGTCCCGATGAGTCAAGAGAAGATTGATCCCTTGAACTCTCTTACGCCCACGAGACCGGGCGTTATTTAACGTGGTTGGTCGGGGTAGTGATTCATATCCTCTCACTATACCCCTTCAGTAGAGTTTATACGCAACACTTTACACACTATTCACACGTCGGTTTAATGTCCCGTTAATTTACTCTCGTTAGAAGTTAATCCATTAATAATTGCGTGCGATGAACGCTGATCGAAGCGACGCACATTTCCGCCATCAACACTGCCATGACGGCGTCGCTCACTGTTTAACACATTATCACTCTATTATTATAGTTTCTTGGACTTAATGTCCCACATTATGCCCGGCGAATATTCACAACATTCACTATTGTGAAGAGAGACCATTAACCGCGATTTGGTCGTAGTAAGCGCCGATTTCCATCTCCATTATATCCAGAGCCCACCCATCGTTCACCTCCATTCACCTTTATCCCACGAGCGCGACTGGCTGGGTGACTTCATTTGACCCATCTTGGCGTACCCACGCTACCGTCGCGATGGTTCTTTACCCATCTCAAGAAAAATACGAACCAACAGCCACACATTAAGAATATTCACATTAGAAAGGCTATCGAGTATAACCTTTCGGGAAAATACCCAATATTTTCCACAGAACCATCGTATAGGCGGGGCAGGACGCAGCTCAAGTAGGCTGGGCAGAGGCAGAGACAGAGAGGGTAGTTATCTCGAGGGCATAGCCGTAAAGGCTGTAATTCTGGCTGAGTATGGAACCAGTTACTTGGCGAATTCGCTGGCCAATTATGGTTGTTGTCTTCCCTTCGCAATACGAAGTGTCGTGATCGTCTTCTGAGGGACATTAAGTCCAGGAACTACTGTAATCGGGTGATAAATTGAGAAATAAGGCAGTGACGGGTAGTGGTCTACACACCAGATATCAGGCGATGGCTTCGGGAGTTTGGCGATTGCATCAGCCAGACCGGACTTAATTACTTCACTTCATAATATGGAGTGTTATCAAAGTGTGCGACGCGTAATTCGTGGACATTCGTGCTGGAAATTCTGATATTCGGGCGACAATTTGGTGAAATAACGTGTGATCCCGGTCTAATGGGGAATCGAGACTTAGGCCTAATTCGGGCTATAGTAATACTGCAACACGACAAGATACGGTCGTAAACCCTGATTCTGGGTGGTTTTCGTAATAGAAGAGACTGAAATATGCTCAATGAATATTGTGAAATGGTGAATCTAGTGAAGCAGAGTTGTAAATAATTGGAAGTGAGTGTACTGGGTGCGTCTGGTGTAGGGACGCCATACCCAGACCGCCATATTGAATGTGGAGAGGATGAGTTAACTTTATCTCTGTTCATCGACTCGAAATACAAGTATCGAGACGGTGAATGTGTATAAACTAGTGGGGCATTAAGCCAGGGTATAACTTTTACGTATAACTTTACACACTATGTATATCCTGGAGTTTACCTGGAGAGAATTCCAGGGGTCAACGCCCCTGCGGCCCGGTCTGTGACCAGGCCTCATGTTGGACCTAGCTAACTATCCCTATCCCGGGTTATCCTGGGTGGCTAACTCTCCCTATCCCGGGTTATCCTCGGTGGCTAACTCTCCCTATCCCGTGTTATCCGGGGTGGCTAATTCTCTCTATCCCGGGTTATCCTGGGTGGCTAAATCTCCCTATCCCGGGTTATCCTGGGTGGCTAACTCTCCCTATCCCGGGTTATCGTGGGTGGCTAACTCTCCCTATCCCGGGTTATCGTGGGTGGCTAACTCTCCCTATCCCGAGTTATCCTGGGTGGCTAACTCTCCCTATCCCGTGTTATCCTGGGTGGCTATCTCTCCCTATCCTGGGTTATCATGGGTGGCTAACTCTCCATATCCAGGGTTATCCTGGGTGGGTTACTTTCCCTATCCCGGGTTATCCTTGGAGGATAACTCTCCCTACCCGGGTTATCCTGGGTGGCTAACTCTACCTATCCCGGGTTTTCCTAGGTGGCTAACTCTCCTATCCCAGGTTATCCTGGATGGCTAACTCTCCTATCCCGGGTTATCCTGGGAGGATAACTCTCCTATCCAGGGTTATCATGGGTGGCTAACTCTCCCTATCCCGGGTTATCCTGGGTGGCTAACTCTCCTATCCCAGTTTATCCTGGGTGGCTAACTCTCCTTATCACAGGTTATCCTGGGTGGCTAACTCTCCCCTCTCTGGTTATCCTGGGTGGCTAACTGTTCCTATCCTGGGTTATCCTGGTGGCTAACTCTCCTATCCCGTGTTATCCAGGGTGGCTAACTCTCATTCTCCCGGTTATCCTGGGTGGCTAACTCTCCTATCCCGGGTTATCCTGGGTGGCTAACTCTCCTGTCCCAGGTTATCCTGGGTGGCTAACTCTCCTCTCTCTGGTTATCCTGGGTGGCTAACTGTTCCTATCCTGGGTGGCTAACTCTCCCTATCCCGGGTTATCCAGGGTGGCTAATTCTCATTCTCCCGGGTTATCATGGGTGGGTAACTCTCCTATCCCGGGTTATCCTGGGTGGCTAACTCTCCCTGTCCCAGGTTATCCTGGGTGGCTAACTCTCCCTATCCCAGTTTATCCTGGGTGGCTAACTCTCCTTATCCCGTGCTCTCCTGGGTGGCTAATTCTCCCTATCCCGGGTTATCATGGGTGGCTAACTCTCCCTATCCCGTGTTATCCGTGGTGGCTAATTCTCTCTATCCCGGGTTATCTTGGGTGGCTAAATCTCCCTATCCCGGGTTATCCTGGGTGGCTAACTCTCCCTATCCCGGGTTATCCTGGGTGGCTAACTCTCCCTATCTCGGGTTATCGTGGGTTGCTAACTCTCCCTATCCCGAGTTATCCTGGGTGGCTAACTCTCCCTATCCCGGGTTATCCTGGGTAACTAACTCTCCCTATCCCGGGTAATCCTGGGTGGCTAACTCTCCCTATCCCGTGTTATCCGGGGTGGCTAATTCTCCCTATCCCGGGTAATCCTGTGTGGCTAACTCTCCCTATCCCGTGTTATCCTGGGTGGCTAATTCTCCCTATCCCGGGTTATCCTAGGTGGCTAACTCTCCCTATCCCGTGTTTTCCGGGGTGGCTAATTCTCCCTATCCCGGGTTATCCTGGGTGGCTAACTATCCCTATCCCGTGTTATCCTGGGTGGCTAATTCTCCCTATCCCGGGTAATCCTGTGTGGCTAACTCTCCCTATCCCGTGTTATCCGGAGTGGCTAATTCTCCCTATCCCGGGTTATCCTGGGTGGCTAACTATCCCTATCCTGTGTTATCCGGGGTAGCTAATTCTCCCTATCCCGGGTTATCCTGGGTGGCTAACTCTCCCTATCCCGGAATCCTGGGTGGCTAACTCTCCCTATCCTGGGTTATCCTGGTGGCTAACTCTCCCTATCCCGGGTTATCCTGGGTGGCTAACTCTCCTATCCCGGGTTATCCTGGGTGGCTAACTCTCCCTATCCCGGGTTATCCTGGGTGGCTAACTCTCCCTATCCCGGGTTATCCTTGGTGGCTAATTCATTCTATCCCGGGTTATCCTAGGTGGCTAACTCTCTCTATCCCGTGTTATCCGGGGTGGCTAATTCTCCCTATCCCAGGTTATCCTGGGTGGCTAAATCTCCCTATCCTGGGTTATCCTGGGTGGCTAACTCTCCCTATCTCGGGTAATCCTGGGTGGCTAACTCTCCCTATCCCGGGTTATCCTGGGTGGCTAACTCTCCCTATCCCGGGTTATCATGGGTGGCTAACTCTCCCTATCCCGGGTTATCCTGGGTGGCTAACTCTCCCTATCCCAGGTTATCCTGGGTGGCTAACTCTCCCTATCCCGGGTTATCCTGGGTGGCTAACTCTCCCTATCCCGGGTTATCCTTGGTGGCTAACTCTCCCTATCCCGGGTTATCCTGGGTGGCTAACTCTCCCTATCACGGGTTATCCTGGGTGGCTAACTATCCCTATCCCGGGTTATCCTGGGTGGCTAACTCTCCCTATCCCGGGATATCCTGGGTGGTTAACCCACAACTTGGAAGCAGATTTCTCACAGCCAACATCTCTCAGTAACTTCCAGATAATGGCAATCATTCAATTGAAAAGACGTCTAACATACAAAGTCTAATTTGTGAGTTAGTTACAAGTCTGAGTAATATCTCCGTAGCGGTATAAGACTTTGCGAGATGTTATCCTGATCAGGTTATCTTACTCAGATTAGATAGCTTCCCCGACACGACATTTCGCCTTAAATAATGATAATGGTGAAGTGTAGAGGCACAGTCTGAAGTGTTATGAAGCGGAACTCATGACGACATGGCGTCCTAGGTGCTGGTGTGTTATGTGTTTATTAATGATTCACGAACACAGAGTGTGTTAGGTACTTAATAATGATTCATGGACACAGTGTTAGGTACAGATGTGTCCTCAATAATGATTCATGGACACAGTGTTAGGTACTAATGTGTTCTCAATAATGATTCATGGACACAGTGTTAGGTACTAATGTGTTCTCAATAATGATTCATGGACACAGTGTTAGGTACTGATGTGTCCTCAATAATGATTCATGGACACAGTGTTAGGTACTGATGTGTCCTCAATAATGATCACAGTTAACATGAACTATCAATACATCACAGAAAAGTTAAGATAACTCTAACAATGTGCGACAAAAAATGTTTTGGGTAACCTAACTTAACTAACCTAAACTAACCTAACTTAACCTAACCTAACCTAAACCAACCTAACCAAACCTAACCTAACCAAACTTAACTAACTTAAGCTAACCGAACTTAACCTAACCTAACTTAACCTAACCTGACTTAACCTAACGTAACCTAACTTAACCTAACCTAATTTAACCTAACCTGACTTAACCTAACCTAACCTAACGTAACCTAACCTAACCTAACTTAAACTAACCTAACTTAACCTAACCTAACTTAACCTAACCTAACTTAACCTAACCTAACTTAACCTAACCTAACTTAAACTAACCTAACTTAACCTAACCTAACTTAACCTAACCTAACTTAAACTAACCTAACTTAACCTAACCTAACTTAACCTAACCTAACTTAACCTAACCTAACTTAACCTAACCTAACTTAACCTAACCTAACTTAACCTAACCTAACTTAAACTAACCTAACTTAACCTAACCTAACTTAACCTAACCTAACTTAACTAAACCTAACCTAACCTAACCTAACTTAACTAAACCTAACCTAACCTAACCTAAGACATAAAATAAACCTAATGTACATTAATCAAACATAAGTTATCCAAACTTAATCTAACTTTACCGATATTTAATTGTTTAGGAAGAATGTTAATTGCATTTAAACCATTTATATATGGATTGAAATGACGGCTATTCTTAGCTGGAAGTCAGATTTAACTTCCTGGACGTTATCTAAGACAATATCTAAGATATTATCTTGCAGTCAAGCTGAGGTTGTTATGGCGGAGATTTCCTTCTAGCTAGGGTTAACATCTAGTGGGTTATTTTCTCAGTTGTAACCATCACCTGCCACTTTTCTCTACCAGCGCATCAGCGTGGCGATCCAAAGGGTGAACGCCTGATACATCTTGGCTTCGCAACAAGAGACCGAGAAGCTAGAGGAATTAAACAACATTAATTAGTGTTTCTCCAAACATTTTACACGTATGTAAATTCCTAGGCTCATAAATATATAAGCATATGTTACGTGCGTCTTTTAAAATTAAGATTCCAAAAATCATGTTGTTTGTAGGATGGATGGCTCAGATAGTAGGGCGACATGTACAATGTTTGGCCTCTAGAGGCGGGACAATGTTAGTGGGGTCGAATCCTACCCTGCAGCAGTTTGGTAAATGATTCAAAACCACTTGTTTCGTGGCTTCAGTGCAATATATATATATATATATATATATATATATATATATATATATATATATATATATATATATATATATATATATATATATATATATATATTTGTCAACACAATGCTTACCAAAGCTTCAGGAAAGGACAAAACTCGTCTCCTAGCGGTGAAGGCACCACACTCAGGAGATTTCCTTCTAGCTGTTCCCAATTCCTCTCTGGGGACTCGACTCGACCCACAGGCCATTTGGATTGGTCTTGCTCTTCGCCTAGCCGCCCCCATACTCACCGAACATAGGTGTATTTGCGGCAGGGCGACGGCCGATCAATTCGGACTTCATGGTCTAGTGTGTCACACATCAGAAGGGAAGTATGCTAGACATGAGGAGGTCAATGACATCATAGAGAGAAGCCTCGCCACAGCCCGTTGCCCAGCTCAACGGGAACCCCAAGTGCAGAGGTCTGACGGAAGTCAAAAGCGTCCTGATGGAGCCACTATGCCACCCTGGAAGGATGGTAAGCAGATTGCTTGGGACTACACCTGTGCTGCCACAATGGCAGACACCTACTTGCCATACTCCGTAGCCGAAGGGGGTGGAGCTGCCAGCCACAGGGAGACCCAGAAGACTCGCAAATATGAAGACCTTCCCCCTTGCTATAACTTCATCCCAATAGGGTCGGAGACCCATGGAGCATGGGGCAAGTGTGCTCTAAAGTTTCTCAAAGAGCTGGGTGAAAAACTCATCATTGATTACATGCAACTTTTGTGGTAAATGCTGCCACGCCCCTTGTGTAGACATTCAAGACTCTACTACCCGAGATATTAAACAAGGGAAGTGTTTTTGGGTATGTCCAAATGAGACCGAACTGTGGAATAAAATCACATCGATATTAAAAGATGACAACACCAAATCGGACTTCATAAAAAACATGACAGCTTTCTACAACACCTGGGAAAGTAAAAAATCATGGCCAGATGGTGCTACCGCCCCTGGTACAGATGTTGAAATGGTAGCCAGTAAATTTAAGAATGGAGAAATAAATGATGGTGACCTGATGAGGGACAGTAGCTCTAGTGAAATAAATGATGGGGAAACAGGTGTAGATAAGGACACACACAAAACAGTGTTACAAACTAGCAATACCACGGTAGATAGTAAACAAGGGGATGCCCAGGAAAATACTGAAGATAAATTACCGGAAACAGTTGAAGGCTCCATTGTTAGCACTAGTAACGAAGACAGACACGAGACAGGAACACACCCACCAATGGGGAACACAGTCACAAAAAACCAGGGCAAACGGAAACCAGGCCTATGTGAATATTATGCACTTGGTATCTGCAGGCATGAAAAATCTGGGAAATCAGATGGGACATGCAATTATGATCACCCCAGAAAATGCTGTTCCCATATGAAAACAGGCAAATGCAACCTCCCGTCCTGTAAGTTTTTCCTCCCTGAAATGTGCCACACATCAAATCAGGAAAGACAGTGCTATAACTTATATTGCCAGGCATACCACCTAAAGGGTACGAGGCGACACAGAACATCCAGACCATGGCAAAATCAGGGTAGCCACAGCCACTCCGGAGAGAGAGGTTTTTTAGTGCCAGGAAGGAAAAAAAGCTGGCAGGAAATGACAGAAATTGTACACCAACTGCAATCATTTCTGGAGTGGAATCACAGTCTGTGGCCTCCACTCCATTACAACAGATATTAGAGCCAGGAAAAAAAGACCCCCCACATACCACCAATACCACCAATCCAACTACATTCATCTTTGCTAATATACAGGGTCTAAAGCCAGCAACAAGCAACAAGGTACCTTACATTCGTGGACTGCTTACAGAGTCAAATGCTATGTTTGCGGCTTTCACAGAGACCCACATAAGAGATCACTTGGACAATGAAATATGGATCCCGGGCTACAACCTATACAGGTGTGACAGAGTGAACAGGCAAAAAGGGGGGGTTGGCCTGTATATCACAGAGTTACTTATATGTTCAGAACTACTAAATGCCTCAAATGATGTAGTTGAAGTATTAGCAATAAAGGTCGAGAATCAAAACCTGGTCATCGTGGTTGTCTACAAGTCCCCGGATGCAACGTCCCAACAATTCCAGGAACAGCTTCTGAAAATTGACCACTGTCTGGAAAACTTCCAGCTCCTGCCCCCAACATCTTGCTACTGGGGATTTCAACTTCAGGCACCTAAAATGGAGGAGCATTGCAAACAATGTGGTAGCAGAGATAACACCAGGAGGCAGCTCAGATGAAAATTCACACATGCATGAACTTTTAAATCTCTGCACCAAGTTCACCTTAAACCAGCAAATAGTAGAGCCCACAAGATTAGAGAATACGCTGGACCTCATCTTCACCAACAATGATGATCTGATACGAAATGTCATCATATCAAAAAAATATACTCAGATCACAACATAATAGAGGTCCAGACATGCATGCGGGGAGCCCCAGATCAACAAAATGTGATCAGCCGTGAGGGAGCTTTCTCCAAATTCAACTTCAATAACAAAAACATAAGGTGGGACCAAGTAAACCAAGTCCTAAATGATATAAACTGGGAAGATTGCCTAAGCATCACGGATCCCAACCTATGTCTAGAACAAATTAACTCTGTGGTACTTGAGGTCTGCTCAAGGCAAATTCCCTTAAGGAAAAGGAGGAGAAGATGCAAACTAGAAAGAGAGAGGCGCTCCCTATACAGGCGAAGGCAAAGAATAACGGAGCGGCTACAGAGGCCAATATCTCTGAAATACGTAGGGAGACACTAGTCAGAGAAATAGCAAACATCGAATTAAAACTAAAGGAATCTTACATGAATCAAGAGACACGGGAAGAACTAAAAGCCATAAATGAAATTGAAAGAAACCCTAAGTATTTCTTTTCCTATGCAAAATCAAAATCGAGAACAACAACCAGTATTGGGCCCCTACTAAAACGGGATGGGTCCTACACAGATGACAGCAAGGAAATGAGTGAGTTACTTAAATCCCAGTATGACTCAGTTTTTAGCGAGCCACTAACCAGCCTGAAAATCGAAAACCTAAATGATTTTTTTATGAGAGTGCCACAGAACTTAACAGACGCATGCCTTTCTGACATCACCACGACGCCAAATGACTTCGAAAAGGCAATAAATGACATGCCCATGCACTCCGCTCCAGACCCAGACTCATGGAACTCCGTGTTCATCAAGAACTGCAAGAAGCCCCTATCACATGCTTTTAACATCCTATGGAGAGGGAGCATGGACACTGGGATCGTCCCGCAGCTACTAAAAACAACAGACATAGCCCCGCTCCACAAAGAGGGCAGTAAAGCAATAGCAAAGAACTACAGACCAATTGCGCTAACGTCCCATATCATAAAAATCTTTGAAAGGGTTCTAAGAAGCAAGATCGCAACCCATCTTGATACCCATCAATTGCACAACCCAGGACAGCATGGATTTAGAGCAGGCCGCTCCTGTCTGTCCCAACTACTGGACCACTACGACAAGGTCCTGGATGCTCTAGAAGATAAACAGAATGCAGATGTTATATACACAGATTTTGCAAAAGCCTTTGACAAGTGTGACCATGGTGTAATAGCACACAAAATGCGTGATAAAGGAATAACAGGAAAAGTTGGTAGATGGATCTATAATTTCCTAACATGTAGAACACAAAGAGTAGTAGACAACAGAGTAAAGTCTGAGGCAGCTACTGTGAAAAGCTCTGTTCCACAAGGCACAGTACTTGCTCCCATCCTATTCCTCATCCTCATATCAGACATTGACAGGGATATAAGCCACAGTGCTGTGTCTTCCTTTGCAGATGACACCCGAATCTGTATGACAGTGTAAACCGTTGAAGACACTGCAAGACTCAGGGCAGACATAAACTAAATCTTTAAATGGGCTGCAGAAAACAATATGAAGTTCAATGATGAGAAATTTCAATTACTCAGATACGGAAAACGTGAAGAAATTAAAATCTCATCGGAGTACAAAACTAATTCCAACCACACAATAGAGCGAAAAACTAATGTCAAAAACCTGGGAGTGATCATGTCAGAGGATCTCACCTTCAAGGACCATAACAAAGTAGCAATTGCATCTGCTCGAAAAATGACAGGATGGATAATGAGAACCTTCAAAACCAGGGATGTCAAGCCTATGTTGACACTTTAGAGATCGCTTGTTCTATCTAGGCTGTAATATTGCTGCACATTAACTGCACCTTTCAAGGCGGGTGAAATTGCTGACCTTGAAAATGTGCAGAGAACCTTCACCGCACGCATAAGTGCGATAAACCACCTCAACTACTGGGAACGCTTGAAGTTCCTAAACCTGTACTCTCTAGAACGCAGGCGGGAGAAATACATTATTATATACACATGGAAAATTCTCGAGGGCTTAGTACCAAACATGCACACAAAAATCACTCCCTACGAAAGCAAAAGACTCGGCAGGCGATGTAACATCCCCCCAATGAAGAGCAGGGGTGCCACTAGCACGTTGAGGGACAACAAAATAAGTGTCAGGGGCCCAAGATTGTTCAACTGCCTCCCAGCGTACATCAGGGGGATTACCAACAAACCCCTGGCTGTCTTCAAGCAGGCACTGGACAGGCACCTCAAGTCAGTACCTGATCAGCCGGGCTGTGGTTCGTACGTTGGACTGCGTGCGGCCAGCAGTAACAGCCTGGTTGATCAGGCTCTGGTCCAACAAGAGGCCTGGTCACAGACCGGGCTGCGGGGGCATTGACCCCTGGAATTCTCTCCAGGTAGACTCCAGGTAGAAACCAAGGACCACAGGGCGACCAGCTTCCTCTTTCAGAGAATCAGTGTTGCGATCCAGAGGGGAAATGCCTGCAGCATTCTGGGCACGCGGCCCACTGCCGGGGAGCTGGACGGAATATTTGACATGTAGCTCTGAGTTGTTATCTATGTTGTTTTACTCCCTATTGCATTCTTGTCAATGTATTTTGTCAATGTATTTTGTCTTGAAATAAATTTTATATATATTCAAAAGATGGGGTGGTAGGTTAAGTGGAATATGCAAATGGCTTCAGAAAGAAATCTAAATATTCTTCCTTGAAGCCTTTATATATATATATATATATATATATATATATATATATATATATATATATATATATATATATATATATATATATATATATATATGTCGTGCCGATTAGGTAAAACTGGTCAATTAGCAAGAACTCATCTAAAATTAAGTCCTTTCTAAAATTTTCTTATACGTTTAAAGATATATTTTTTCATTTATGTTAATGTAAGAATTTATAATTTTGTACCAAGAGAATCTTGAAAACCTACCTAACCTTTTACAACAAGCGCAATTTAATTTAGCCTAACCCTACTAAATATATTTTAGATACGTTAACATTAATTTAATAATAAACAAACACAATGAAATATATTTTTTCGTTATGTTCAGAATGATTTTGGCGAAATTATTGCATACACAAATTTTCACTTGTCTTATATGGCAAGGTGAGCGTTGCTATTTAAGCCAAAATCGCAAGTTTTACCTAATCGGCACGACTAATATATATATATATATATATATATATATATATATATATATATATATATATATATATATATATATATATATATATATATATATATATATATATATATATATATATATATATATATATATATGCAAAAGATAACAGTAAACAGGTGATATCAAAATATGCAAGACAACCACTATGAAAAAATAGAGGAATTCCAAGCGCTTTCATTCACTTATCTAAGTCTTGGGTGGGGGCACTGGCAACTGCAGTGGAGGGAGCTATTACGGCTTTAAACTGGAAAAAGTTAGAGGTATGGGTTATGGGGAAAACAGTGAAGTCCCAGTGTAGTAATGTTATGAACTTTAGGGATCTAGTAATAGGCAGAATAAGGTGGATATTGGAGAGTCAGTGACACTAGGTGACAAGGACAGCAATAGGTATAGTGGAAAATAGAAATGAACAAGAAGAGTAAAGAGAAGGGAGGTTTTCTGAAAAAATTTATACTAATAGTCGTAGTGCGAGAAATAAGATGGACGAATTGAGATTAGTTGCAAGCGCAAGTAATATTGATGTTTTTGCATTAACTGAGACGTGGTTTATTATGAAAAATCGGACATGCCTGCTGAATGTCACATTCAGGGTTTTAAATTGTTCCAAGTAGACAGAAGTATCGGGAAAGGGGGTGGGGTGGCGCTCTGTGTCCGTGATCATTTATATTGTTGCATAAAAACGGGTATAAAGTCTGAAATAATGTGTACAGAGTCTGTCTGGATAGAATTTTCAGAGGGGTGTGAAAATTGATTTTAGGCGTGATATATCGTCCTCCAAACTTAAATAGGGAACAAGGAAACTACTTTGGGAGGAAATTGTTAAGGCCACAAGGCATGATAACGTAGTGATTTTAGGGAGTTTAACTTTAGTCAGATTGATTGAATTTTTGAAGGGAATTTAGAATCAAACGACTTTTTAGAAGTAGTTCAGGATTGTTTTTGAAGCAGTTTGTGACAGAACCTTCAAGGAAAATAACCTACTTGACTTGAGTTCTCTGGCAAACAAGGAATCCCTTGTTAATAATTCTAGAAATTACAGACGAATCGGCACGAGCGACCACAAGTCAATTACCTTTAGCATTGAATGGATGTATGATAGTAGGGAAAATTCAGTAACAGTCAAAGACTTTCTTGTCTACCATGTTCTTAAAGTATTATTATTATTATTATTATTATTATTATTATTATTATTATTATAATGTGCTTAGAGAACACTTATCAACTGTGGACTGGGGTAACGAAGAGAGCTATCAATATGACAGCTTTCTTAAACTATACAGGCTGCCCAAAGAACATTTATGCCATATAAGAAATTAGATCAAGTAGAAATGCCCCAAAATGGATGAATAATAGGCTCAAATACCTTTTTAAGGCAAAATAAAAGAATTTATAGGCGCATAAATAGAGGTGAGGGTCATCTTATAAATCAGTATACTGACATTAAGAGGGACGTTAAAAGGGTATAAGAAAAGCTAAACGGCACTATGAAATTAAAGTTGCTAGGGATTCAAAACTAACCCAAAAAGTCTTTTCCAGGTTTATAGAACAAAGTTAGGGATAAGATAGGTCCCCTTAAAAATAACTCTGGGCATCTTACTGACAAGGAGAATGATATGTGCTCTATTTTAATAATTATTTTTCTCGGTTTCACACAGGAAGACACTAATAATATCCCAGTAATTAATTTTTATAGTGGCCTGAAGCAGATAAATTATGTAATATAACAGTCACTATGAAATGGTTAGAAACAACTAGACCGACTGAAACAAAATAAATCGCCGGGTCCTGATGAGCTTTTTGCAAGGGTTCTTAGAATGCAAAATGGAACTCTGTGAACCAATATCTAACATTTTTAATTTATCTCTTCAAACAGGTGTAGTGTCTGATATGTGGAAGATGGCTAATGTAATTCCTATTTTTAAAGCAGGGGACAAGTCACTACCTCAAATTTCCGCCCAATAAGCCTAACCTCAATTGTAGGCAAATTACTAGAGTCAATTATAGCTGATATTATTAGAAGTCATCTAGATAACCATAATTTGATTAATGATACTCAGCATGGATTCCGAGGAGCCGTTCCTGCCTATCTAATTTATTAACCTTTTTAGTAAATCTTTTGAGGCTGTTGATCACGATAAAGAATTCGATATTGTTTATTTAGATTTTAGTAAGGCTTTTGATAGAGTACCACACCAGAGACTGTTAAAGAAAGTGGCAGCTCATGGCATTTGGGGAAAAGTGCTGTCATGGATCGAGTCATGGCTCACAAATAGGAAGCAGAGAGGTGCATAAATGGGGTTAAATCCGAGTGGGGATCTGTAACAAGTGGTGTTTCCACAGGGATCAGTCTTAGTCCCGTTGTTGTTTATCATATATATCAATGACCTTGATGAGGAATTACTAGTGATATGAGCAAATTCCGCCGATGACACGAAGATAGGTAGGATAATTGATTCAAACGTAGATGTCAGGGAACTTCAGGAGGATTTAGACAAACTCAATTCCTGGTCAAAAAGTGGCAGATGCAGTACTATGTAGATAAATGCAAGGTTCTGAAGCTCGGGAGTGTCCATAACCCAAGCACTTATAAGTTAAAAACGTAGAACTTAGCCAAAGAGGGAGTTGGATGTGAATGGTTGTCCAGGGCAATTGGTGTCAATTGCCGGCTGGACAAATACTGTAAGGGAAAAAGCAGTAACTTTCATTGACAACTGGGACCTTCTATGGCAGAAATGACAGTATGCCAGGGATGGGGTTACTTATCTAGGTCTGGGGTGGGGGTACTGGCAACTGCAGTGGAGGTAGCTGTTGGGGCTTTAAACAGAAAAAGTTAGTGGTATGGATTATGGGGGAAACAGTGAAGTCCCACATAGTAATGATATAAATTTAGGGGAAACTAGTAAAGACAGAATAAGGTGGATATTGGAAAGTCAGTGGCACTAGGTGACAAGGACAGTAAAGGTATAGTGGAAAAACAGAAATGAGCAGGAAGGAAGAGAAAGGAGGTCTTTAGTATATTACACCAAAATCGTAGTGCTAGGAATAAGATGGACGAGTTGAGATTAGTTGCAAGTACTGGTAATAGATGTTTTGCAATAACTGAGACATGGTTTAATATAAAAAATCGGGACATGCCTGCCGAATGTCACATTCGGGGTTTTTAAATTCCCCCCGGAGACAGAAGTATCGGGAAGGGGGGGGGGAAACTATGTCCGTGATCATTTAAATTGTTGCAAAAAAACTGGATAAAGTCTCAAATAACACATACAGAGTCTGTCTGGATAAAATTTTTTAAAGGGGGGTGCAAAAAATTCATTTTAGGCGTTTACTGTCCTCCAAACTTAGATAGGGAACAAGGAGATTATTTTTGGGAGGAAATTGTTAAGGCCACAAGGCCCCCATAATTTATTTAATTCTAGGGATTTTAGTTTAGTCAGATTGATTGGAATTTTTGACGGGGAAATTTAGTATCTAATGATTTTTTAGAAGAAGTTCGGGATTGTTTTTTAAAACCAGTTTGTGACAGAACCTAAAAGGGGGAAATAATCTACTTGACTTGGTTCTGGCAAGAAAGGGAAACCCCTTGTTAATAATTTAGAAATTACAGAGGAACTGGCTCAAGCAACTATAAGTCAATTAAATTTAGCATTGAATGGATGTATGATAGTAGGGATAATTCAGTAACGGCCCCAGTTTTTCCGCTTGAATTATAAGGGACTTAGAGAACACTTATCAACTGTGGACTGGGGAAACGAAGAGAGGTATCAATATGACAGTTTTCTTAACACTATACAGGCTCCCCAAAAGAAATTTACCCCGTAAAAAGAAATTAGATCAAGAAAAAATGACCCAAAATGGATGAATAATAGGCTCAAATATTTTTTGGGGAGAAAAAAGGGAAATTTTAGGGCCAAAAAAAAGGTGGGGGGTCATCTTATAAATCAGTATACAGACATTAAGAGGGACGTTAAAAAGAAGATAAGAAAAGCTAAACGGGACTATAAAATTAAAGTTCTAGGGATTCAAAAACTAACCCAAAAAATTTTTTTCCCAGGTTTATAGAAAAAAAGTTGGGGATAAATAGGCCCCCTTAAAAAAAATAACTCTGGGTATTTTCTGAAAGGAGAATGATATGGCTCTTTTTTTAATAATTATTTTCTCTCGGTTTTCACACAGGAAGACATTAATAATACCCCCAGAATTTAATTTTTGGAGGCCCAAAAGAAGTTTAAATTTTGTAATATCACACCCTTTTAGTGAAATGGTTAGAAACAACTAGCCCGGGACGGGAAAAAAAACATATCGCCAGGTCCTGATGAGCTTTTTGCAAGGGTTTTTAAAGGAATGAAAAAATGGAACTCTGTGAACCAATATTTAAATTTTTTTTAATTTATATCTTCAAACAGGTGTAGTTTTCTGATATGTGGAAGATGGCTAATTTTAATTCCTTTTTTTAAAGCGGGGGACAAGTCACTCCCGCCAAATTACCGCCCAAAAAGCCTTACCTTAATTGGGGGCCCAAATTACTAGATGAAAATTTTGAATGGTTCAGAAAACCCGACAAGTTATAAATTAGACACATATGCAACACTTGGGTATCTTTATTGGGGAAAAATTTTTCGCCACACAGGGCTTCATCAGCCCAATACAAAGTAGAAAGGTGAAGGGGAGAGGAGGAGTTTGAGGTAATCAGTCCCTCGGCCTGGAGTCGATGTGTTCAGCCCATCAATCTTGTTTGGAAGTGCAGCACAAGGCCGTGGGAGGTGGCTTATATGCTGAGTCAGGTGAGGTGAACAAGGGGGGCGGGGGGTTTTGTGGTACCATCCACTAGTCGAAATGGTCTTTGTCCCAAAAGGGTTGGGCAAGAACATAAGAAAGGGGGGGAACACTGCAGCAGGCCTGTTGTCCCATACTAGGCAGGTCCCCTTTACAATCCGGGGCCCCAACAGAATATTTGCTCAACCCAATTTTTAATGCTACCCAAAAAATTTTGTTTTTTATAATTCCCATTTACTCATGTTTAGTCCCCCAAAACCAACCCCCTCACCCCCTGAATTTATCCAACCTAAATTTAAACTACCAAGGTCCTAGTTTAATAACCCTACTAGGCAGACTGTTCCCCTAACAACTACCCTATTTCCAAACCAATACTTTCCCCCCATCCTTTCTAAATTTAAAATTATCCATTATTGCGGGTTCTCTCTTGGGAGATATCCTCAAGACCTTATTTATATCCCCTTTTTTAATTCCCATTTTTCCCCCTTATCCCGATCATGTCTCCCCTCATTCCAGCCCTTAACAAGGAATGTAATTTTAAAGGGGCTTCAAAATCTTTCTTCGTAAGGAAGATTTCTAATTTATGTATTAATTTAGTCATTTTTACGCTGAATGTTTTTCAATTTATGTCCCTTCTGTAATATGGAGACCAGAATTGGGGCGCGTAATCTAGGTGAGGCCCCACTAATGATGTATAAAGCTGTAATATAAAAGCAGGAATTTCCCGTTCTTTCACCCTTTATTAAACCCCGTAATCTATTTGCCTTATTACAAAACGCTTTGGCATTGTTTTCTTGGTTTAAGGTTGCTGCTTACCATCAAACCCCCCAAATCCCCCTTTTCCCCAATCTGGATTTAAGTTCTACGTTATTTAACATATAAGTGCTTGGGGTTTTGGACACTCCCGATTTTAGTACCTTTTATTTATCTGCATTGAACTGCATCTGCCACTTTTTTGACCACGAATTAAGTTTGTCTAAACTTCCCCGAAGTTCTATGGCATCTATGTTTGAATCAATTATCCTACCTATCTTAGTGTCGTTTGGGGAAATTTTCTCATGTCACAGTAATTCCCTCGTCAAGGTCATTGATATATATTATAAATAAAAAGGGCCTAAGACTGGTCCCTGTAACACCACTTTTTAAAATCCCCACTGGATTTAACCCCCTTTAAACCCTCTGCTTCCTAAAATTTGGGAGCCAGGGCTCGATCCATGACAGGGACCCCAATGCCCTGAGCTGCCACTTTCTTTTTAACCGCCCTGGTGCGGTACTCTATCAAAAGCCTTACTAAAGTCTAAATAAACAATATCGACTTTTTTTGGGTCCCGCCTCAAAAACTTTTTCTGAAGAAGGTTAATAAATTAGATAGGCAGGGGCGGCCCCCGGGGAATCCATGCTGAGTATCATTAATCAAATTAGGGTTATCTAGATGGCTTTAATAATATCAGCTATAATTTACTCTCGTAATTTTCCCCAATTGAGGTCAGGTTTTTGGGGGGTAGTTTGGGGAGTGACTTGTCCCCCGCTTTAAAAAAAAGGGAAATTAAAACCATCTTTCCACATATCAGACACTACACCTGTTTGAAGAGAAAATTAAAAAAGTTAGATATTGGTTCACAGAGTTCCATTTTCCTTCCCTTTAAAAACCCCTTTCAAAATCTCATCAGGACCGGGATTTATTTTGTTTCAGTCGGGCTAGTTGCATAACCATTTCACTAGTGACTGTTATATTACATAATTTATCTTCTTTCTGGGCCACTGTAAAAATTAAATTTTGGGATATTATTAGTGTCTTCCTGGGGTGAAAACCGAGAAAAAAAAATTATTAAAAATAGAGCACATATCATTCTCCTTGTCAGTAAGATGCCCAGAGTTATTTTTAAGGGGGCCTATCTTATCCCTAGTCCACAGATGATAATTTTCTCTAAGCCCATTGTAATCTGCTGGGCGAAAGTCAAGGACCATTACTGAATTATCCCTACTGTCATACATCCATTAAAATTTAAAGGTAATTGTTTTTGTGGTCGCTTGTGCTGAGTTCCTGTAATTTCTAAATTAATAAAAAGGGGGTTTCCTTGTTTGTAAGAACCAAGCCCGGGGTTAAAATTTCCCCTTTGTAGGTTCTGTCAAAAAATGTTTTAAAAAAAGAAATTTTGAAATATTTCTAAAAATCAGATTCTAAATTCCCTGTCAAAAAATTTCCCAATAAATTTTGGGACTAAAGTTAAAGTCCCCTTGAATTACCCGTTATCATCCCTTTGGGGCCCTTCAATTTTCCTCCCCAGTCCCCCTTGTTCCCTATCTAAGTTTGGAGGACGGTATATCACGCCTAAAATCAATTTTTCACACCCCTCTAAAAATTTTATCCAGACAGTCTCTGATGCATTATTTCAGACTTTACCAACTTTTATGCAACAATTTAAATGATCACGAACATAGAGTGCCAAAACCCCCTTTCCCGATATTTCTGTCTACTTGGAACAATTTAAAACCCTGGATGTGACATTCAGCAGGCATGTCCCAATTTTTCATTTTAAAAACCACGTCTCAGTTATTGCAAAAACATAAATTTACCCGCACTAGCAACTAACCCAACTCGTCAATCTTATTCCTAGCACTACGACTTTTGGGTTTAATATACATTTAAAGACCCTACTTTCACTCTCCCCTTCCTGCTCATTTCTGTTTTTTTTTTACTAAAATATTACTGTCCTTGTCACCTAGTGCCACTGACTCTCCAGTATCAACCTTATTCTGTCTATTACTAGTTCTCCTGGGAACCATAATAAATTTGCTATTTCCCCTTTTTTTTCCCCCAAAACCCATACCACAATTTTTTCTAGTTTAAAGCCCTAACAGTTTCCCCTCCACTGCAGTTGCCAGTCCCCCCACCCCCAGACCTGGAAAGGAACCCATCCCTGGCATACATGCTTTCTACTATAGAAGAGGCCCCAACAATGAATGTTACCTTTTTCCTTACAGTATTTGTCCAGCCAGCAATTGACAATTTTCCTGGACAGCCATTTATCTCCAACTCCCCCTTGTCAAAAAAACCCTTTGACGGGGTTCCCACCCTTCTTCCTAATTATGTCCTATCCCTTTAGTCAGGTCCTCACTCCTAGGGGTTGCCAACACGTTGCCTCCAGCACTAAGACAGATAATAGGATTTTCCCCTTACCTTTCATGATGTCGTCCAACCAACAATATCCTTCATCCCCGCCCCAGGATAACACACCCCCCGCCTCCTATTCCTATCCTTAAGACAAAATCCCCTATCCATAAATTTAATCTGACTGTCCCCAACTAAAACAATGTTCTTACCTCGACTGGCGGTGTGCATGACGTTCTCGACGGTCTTTGAGAGATGGTCTTCGCTGGGGGGTCTTCACATTCGTCTGATAACAAGGAAAAAAAGTTGCTGGTTTTACCCCGGGAGTCTTCTGATCTTCTTCAACTTCAGCTTCGTCCCTTCAGATTCGGGCTAGCATCCATTCGTTGGTCTGATCATTGGCGACATTGTTCCGGGGGTAATCCTTTCATTTACCCTTTAAACGTTGAATTTTTTTCTAGCTTCCGTTAATTCCGCCTTTGTTGGAGATATAGCTGCTCGTAGTCGAGGGAAACCATCATCCAATCTCAGGTAAAAAACGGAAGCACAGTAAAAAGTCTTCATCTACTTGAAACCGTAGATGAGACTTTTAAAAAAAATTCCATGAATCATGGAAGGGGGTTTGTTTATAAATGGGGCAGCTGTACATGCCAATACCTTCATGAATTGTCGTACGTCACCATTACAAAAAACTAAGCCTTAAGTGTTGTGAACAAAAAAGAACCGGGAAAAAAATTTAAAGGGGGGGGGGGGGGGGAAAAAAAATGAAAAAATATTTAGTCATTTAAAGATCTTTCGCGGAGTTGAAAAATAGTAGTTTTTGAACCCTTACTGAAAACTGTATCATTTTGGAGGTATCAAGGACCCCCCTTTTCATAACCCGGATTTGTTTGTGTATTGTAGGTACTGAGAAACAGTTGTAGTGTGGTTTTGAGAGCCCCTTTTTCCCCCTGATTTTTGCGGCATTTGTAGCTGCTCTGTAAAATTTCGAACACTGCATTGCAATATCATTTTGGGGGGAGGTACTAAACCCATATGGGCATGTGACCGGGGGTATAGGCTTATGTATATTTCAAGTTCAGTTTTTTTCATCACGACCCCCTCAACAGTACCTGGGGAAAGTCCCTTGAGGGAACAAGTTTCTGGGGGTTGTGTCGTCTGCAATTGCGGGGAACCCCATCAACGATTTTATTTAATGCTGTTATCACGATGATCTTCGGGGGTTTTTTTGGGGGTGTTTTTCCCCCGGTCGAGCAATGGTTTGGTGCTCATTTTCCCTTGAGTCACACCAGTAGTGGGTGCATATTTTCCCTGAGTAAAACCAGTAGTTTTTTGGTGCATCTAGTCCTGAGTCGAGCACCAGTGGGTTTTTGGGGTGCTATATTTTTTTTTTTAAAAGCACCAGTGTGTTTGGTGTTATATTGAGTAAACACCAGTGTTTTGGTGTATTTTTTTATCAACCCCGTGTTTTGGGTATCTACCCCTGAGTCGAGCACCAGTAGTGTTTGGTCCCAAATTTTCTGAGAAAGCACCAGTAGTTTTGGTGCTATTCCCCCCTGACCCGAGCACCGGGAGTGTTTGGTGCATCTAGTCCTGAGTCACCCAGTACTCCAGGATGTCTCTAGGTTTCGTATAAAATCTAGGTGTCGAGTTTTTTTCACGCATGACACTTGTTGCTTCAGTTTTTTTGGGCAGCATGTCAAGGATATTGTGAAATTTTTGGAAAAAAAAAAGGGGAAACGCAAGATTCCATTTTTTTTTGTACATGAATTTGTAGTTCTGTTTCTTGTTAGGGGGGAATAATGATGCCCTCGGTTTTTTCCGATAATGAGGGGGATATGAGAGCCGGGGAGGAGGGCAGAGACAAACCTTCTGAAGGTCTGGTGTTGGAGTGAGGGGAAGCAAGAACCGGGCCTGGGGGGTGGTTTTTATGCCACCACCAGATGGCCGACTTGTTTCTTTTGAGGTATTAGGGAAATTTTAACCATTAATAAATAAATATTTTTTTGCGTTTAAAATAATGTGGCGAATTCCCCCAAAGCTGGGGATTATATTTCTTTTAAAAAACAGCATTTTACCCAATAGCGGCTGTATCTGTAGTTCAGGGGCGAGTACAAGTTCTCCGTCGATTTTGTGGTTTAAATATGTAGCTGAAGTGTTGAACAAAACATTCCAGGGGGGGCTTTCGCTGTTTCATTGTCGAGCACCATTTTTTTCCCGGACGCTGTGGATCAATAGATGTCGAAACCGCCAGACTTAAGACATTATTCTTTTCCAAATGCTCACTACCAGTATGGCTGAGAATACACATCTTTATCTGTTGGGGAAACGTAGAAAAAGATGAATATATTAAGATAAGGGGATAAAAAAAACTTTCGTGTTCATAAAGGTATTCCAAAGTTAAAAGTGTTCCATGAACCCATAAAACCCCTTTTTTTTTTAAAGACAACAACACGATATGTCTATTTCGACAGCTTTACAATTTTAAAAAGACATATTTTTTACGTTTGAAAGTTTTTTATAAGAATATCGGTCTCAGTAATATACGAGACGTTCTGTATTCTAGTTTTTGGGGCTGATGTATCCAGACTGGTGGTGAACAGGTGAAAAGGAGGTCAAAAAAATGACCCCCGTGTAGTAGAGAGAAAAGTAGAGAGTAGAGGTGAGCGTTGAAGGAGATTTTTTTTTTAAAAACATAAAAATTATGGGGGTTAAGATTTTTTTTTTTTTTTAACCCCAGGGTTAAAATTTGATACCCAAGAAAGTCACTGCCCCTCTTTCCAGTGGGGTCCTTAATCTTGCCCCCCCGGATGCCCCACCCCGGGTACCTACTTACTGCTAGGTGAACAGAAAACTGAAAAATGACTAATAACCGGGGGAAGGTGACTAACGTCCAGGCACCTATTTTTTGGTAGATGAATAGAAACAGCAGGTGTAAGGTTATAATACTCAGGTACCTATTTACTGCAAAAGGGAAAAGAGACAGCAAAGGGGCCGGGGATTGAACCACGGCACGGGGTGGAGAAAGCGTTGCTTTTTTCAGGCACTTTTTTTTTACCAGGTAAATATCTGACCAGTGAAATTTGGAACACAAGAAAACTTTACCCCAAAACCCTTTGTTTTAATTTTAAAAACAATAGAAGAGAGAACAGACGACGACTTGACTAGAAGAAGCATATAAAGGAAGAGATACATAGTAACTAAATGATAAAAAAAGATAAAAAAAAAATTTCGAGATGGAAAATTCCTGTAATATTATCTCCTAACATAGAAGAAGTAACCTTTTAAAACACTGAGACTAAGTTATCTTTTTTAAAGGGGAAAAAACTTTATAGGGTGAATAATAAACGTATAAAAATATTGTAAATAAGTTTGTATTCACTGGATACTTTCAGGATGGAGACGAGACAGAGTTGCTAGAAAAAAAAAGGACTGACAGTATTGGTACATAATACTGTACCACCCTTTAAATTGGGAAAACCAAAAAAAAAAAATAGTATTAAAGTAAAAAAATAAATGTGAGAGAGAAAGAGAGAGAGAGAGAGAGAGAGAGAGAGAGAGAGAGAGAGAGAGAGAGAGAGAGAGAGAGAGAGAGAGAGAGAGAGAGAGAGAGAGAGAGAGAAAGAGAAGAGAGAGAGAGAGAGAGAGAGAGAGAGAGAGAGAGAGAGAGAGAGAGAGAGAAAGAGAGAAGTTTAAATGGACAAACGAAGTATGACATAATGTGCAATGTAACTGGTTGCTTGAATATTTGAGGGGTTTAATTTGGGGGACCACACTAGGGCAACGGCACATTATTTAATTAACTACCAGACAAGTACTTCTTAAAAAAGATAAAAGTAATCTCTAAACGAATACCCCTGTAAGGGAAACTGTTATGCAAAGTGACCTGTAAAGGGAACTTTTTATGCAAAGTGAGGAAGGAAATTTTGGTATAAAGTGCCCTTTAAGGAAATTGTTGATATAAAGTGACCGGAAGGAAACTTTATGCAAATGACCTGTGAAGGAAACTGTTGATAAAAAAATGACCTGTGGGAACTTTGATGCAAAGTGACCGTGAAGGAAACTGTTGATGAAAAGGACCTGAAGGGGCTTTTGGGGTGGGGGCACCGGAAGGAAACTGTTACAAAGTGACCTGTGAAGGAAACTGTTATGCAAAGGTCTGTGAAGGGAACGGTTGATGTAAAGTGACCGGAAGGAAACGTTTTAAAGGACCTGTGAAGGAAACTGTTATGTAAATAAATTTTAAATAAGGGGCCCTGTGAAGGGAACTGTTTATGTAAAGTGACCGTAAAGGGAAACTGTTGTTTTAAAGGAAATTAAGGAAACTGTTGATGCAAAGTGACCTGTGAAGGGAATGTTGATGAAAATGACCTGTGAAGGGAACTGTTGATGAAAGGGGCCCGTGCAGGATTTGGATGCAAAGTGACCTGTGAAGGGAACTGTTGATAAAGTGACCGTAAGGAAACTGTTCATAAAAGTGACCGGGAAGGAAACTGTTGATGGTGGCCGGAGGGAAACTGTTGATGCAAAGTGACCAAAGGGAAAACCCTTTGGGCAAAGTGCCTAAAGGGAACGGTTGATGAAAAGTGACCGGAAAACTGTTGAGAAATGACCTGAAAACTGTTGATATAAAGTGACCTGTGAAGGGAACTGTTGATGTAAAGGACCTGTAAAAACTTTTATGATGCCCTGTAAAGGGGAACTATTGATACAAAGTGATTGAAGGAAACTTTGATAAAGTGCCTTGAAGGAAACGGTGATAAAAGTTCCGGAAGGGAACGCAAGCAAAGGACCGGGGGGGAACTGTATAAAGTGACCTTGAAGGGAACTGTTGATGCAAAGTGACATGTGAAGGAAAGATGATGTAAAGTGACCGGGAAGGGGAACTGTTGATGAATGACCGAAAGAAACTGTTGATGTAAAGTGACCGTGAAGGAAACTGATGATGTAAAGGACCTGTGAATTTACAAATGACACGATATCTATTAACAAGATATCTCCGGAACACTAGAAAGGAAAGCCCTTCTAGCATCCAGCCAAGGGTTTTGAACAAAGTCAGTATCCGGTTCAGTTATCCGACATATTATATAGAAAAAGGGGGTTTCAAGATAGGGTACTAACCAAAGTAAATGATTTAAAAGATTTATTAACAAAGTGAAAATATCTAGGTAACGTGTAAATCAAAAAAGATATTACGATATCAATTAGAAAAGGGAGCTCCTAAGCTCCATATACAATAAGTCTGTGCTGGGGGAAAAATAAATGACTCAGAGGTCCATCAGGTACCTGTCAGTAATAACAATAATATATAAATAATAATAAATTTGTACGAGTGTCCCCGGTAACTATGACTCGACTCAACCAGGGACGACAGAACAATTCTCATAAGCTAGTTTTTAAAACAAATTGACAACCAGAACAGCTTGATTGTCCAGTAAAAGACCACTTCGCAGAACAGCACTATAACAGGCAACAGCAACACAGCATCAGGAACAAGGGGGTAGAAAAAAGACCCAACTGGGGACCATCAAATCCTCCAAAACAGTCATAAACTCCTTCTACTGAAACTAGGTTCAGCATAAACAATCCCAAACTGTGGCGGTGCACAGATGCCTTATCGAAGTAGGTCCAGAGCATAGCTTGAGACCTTTTCAAAAAGTGTCAAGTGAAAACAACCCAGAACAAAGTCGAATAATCACTGCAGTCTATTCTCTGTGAACAGATTGGGGTTTGAGAATATGTTCCCTCACCAACAAATGCATACTCTACCCAACAGAGTCAATGTCGAGAAAAAAGAGTGAGGAGTTGACTGACGAGGGGGGCAGGCCAAAAAGGGGGAACGAGGAACCACACAGCTCAGGTGTGTTCAGAGACTGACTCC
>WNWK01022061.1:0-33154 GCA_009830355.1 Cherax destructor
GAAGGAGAGAATGAGAGAAAATGATAAGAGAATAGAAGAAGAAAATAGGTAGAATGGAGATGAGAGAGAGAGAATGAGAGAAGAATGAGAGAGAGAGAATGAAGAGAGAATGAGAGAGAGAGAATGAGAAGAGAGAATGAGAGAGAGAATGAGAGAGAGAGAGAGAGATGAGAGAGAGAATGAGAAGAAGAGAGAGAGAGAGAGAAGAGAAATGAGAGAGAGAATAGAGAGAGAGAAAGAGAAGAGAAGAGAGAGAGAGAATGAGAGAGAGATGAAGAGAATGAGAGAGAGAATGAGAGAGAGAATGAGAGAGAGAATGAGAGAGAGAGAGAGAGAGAATGAGAGAGAGAATGAGAGAGAGAATGAGAGAGAGAATGAGAAGAGAGAATGAGAGAGAATAGAGAGAGAGAATGAGAGAGAATGAGAGAGAGAGAGAGAAATGAAGAGAGAAAAGAGAGAGAATGAGAGAGAGAAGAGAGAGAATGAGAGAGAGAGAGAGAGAGAGAGATGAGAGAGAGAATGAAGAGAATGAGAGAGATGAGAGAGAGAAGAGAGAGAGAGAGATGAGAGAGAGAGAGAATGAGAGAGAGAAAAGAATGAGAGAGAGAGAGAGAATGAGAAAAGAGAATGAGAAGAGAGAGAGAGAGAGAGAGAGAGAATAGAGAGAAATAGAGAGAGAGAGAATGAAGAGAGAATGAGAGAGAGAAGAGAGAAAGGAATGAGAGAGAATGAGAGAGAGAGAATGAGAGAATGAGAGAGAGAGAATGAGAGAATAGAAGAAGAGAGAGAGAATAGAGAGAGAAGAGAAGAGAGAGAATGAGAGAGAGAGAGAATGAGAGAGAGAGAGATGAGAGAGAATGAGAGAGAGAATGAGAGAGAGAATGAGAGAGAGAATATGGTGAAGTTGTTTTGATCGCCTTCGTGCCTCTAATTCCTGATCACCTTCAATACCTGCTAATGAACATGCGTCTCCCCGCGTGGATGTTGCTAGCATTCAACATGTGCAACACCTGGGTGTCTTTATTGATGGATAAGACACGTGTATAACACTGTCTTATCAGCAGTTGAACTGTTCTTAAAACTGTTCTTTCTTCTTATAATTCCGTCACATGTGTGTGACGGTGTCCTAGCTACTGCCACAGGTGCTAGTAGTATAGTCGTGACTAGTAGTAGCAGCAGCAGTATAATGGCTAGTAGTAGTATGGCTAGTAGTAGCAGTATAATGGCTAGTAGCAGTATAATGGCTAGTAGCAGTATTAAGGGCTAGTAGCAGTATTAAGGGCTAGTAGTTGTAGCAGTATTAAGGGCTAGTAGTAGTAGCAGTTTAATGGCTAGTAGTAGCAGTATAATGGCTAGTAGTAGCAGTATAATGGCTAGTAGTAGCAGTATTAAGGGCTAGTAGCAGCAGTATTAAGGGCTAGTAGCAGCAGTATTAAGGGCTAGTAGCAGCAGTATTAAGGGCTAGTAGCAGCAGTATTAAGGGCTAGTAGTAGCAGTATTAAGGGCTAGTAGTTGTAGCAGTTTAATGGCTAGTAGTGCCAGTATAATGGCTTGTAGTAGCAGTATAATGGCTTGTAGTAGCAGTTTAATGGCTTGTAGTAGCAGTTTAATGGCTAGTAGTTGTAGCAGTATAATGGCTAGTAGTAGCAGTATAATGGCTTGTAGTAGCAGTTTAATGGCTTGTAGTAGCAGTTTAATGGCTAGTAGCAGTATAAGGGCTAGTAGTGAAGATGGTAGTCAGGTTAGGTAAGAGGGTCTGCGGCTACAGTCTGCTGTCTGTTCTGTGTCGGTGTCTGCTGTCTGCTTGTTCTCAGATTATCTTGGTGGATCAGCTGACCTTCAGAGGTTAATTAGGGCAGAAGAGCCTTTGATCTACCTTCGATGAGTTCCCAGAGTTTTTTCTACTGCCGGAGCCCGGCCTTGGGCCAGGATCGTTTGGTGTGTGCCAAGTTAACCATGTTGCTGGTGGTCCGCTGCCCCTACATATTTATCACAGAGGGGTTGATGCTAAGCTCCTGGCCCCGTTTGATCTACAAGCATAACGTAGTTCCCTCGGCATCAGAAATTTTTTAATTAAAAAGCATTAGCACTATTAAATTCTGAAGGAAGTTGTAGATGACCTACAAATCTAGAGACAGCAAATATAGGCCTACCTGGTGTTGATTATTGGGGTCATTGCTCCCTCGGCTTGGTCCCAGACCAGGTCTGTTGATCAGTGGCCTGATCATTCAGGTTGTTGATGCTGGCAGCAACAGCCTGAATGATCAGCCTGAGGAAAATTGAATAATGAAGAATAAACACTAGATTTTCTCTCCCCCATTCTTTCTCCCTTTCTCTCCCCCATTCTTTCTCCCTTTCTCTCCTTGCTTCCTTCCCTCTGGTCGAGGTCTGGTCTCTACTCAGTGTAATTAATCTAGGTTAATCCTGGATGGTTCGTGACGCAGATCATCCTAACATTACAAGGATTTGTTGATTATGAGCAGCAGCAGCCAGGCGCGGCGGTGATTGTAGTGCAGGCAGTGATTGTGGCGGTGCAGGCAGTGATTGTGGCGCTGCAGACAGTGATTGTGGCTGGTGATTGTGGCGCTGCAGGCAGTGATTGTGGCGGAGATTGTTGCGGTGCAGGCGGTGATTGTAGTGTAGGCGGTGATTGTGGCGGTGCAAAAGTTCCTTTGTGCACGGCAAGTGTACAAGGAGAGACGTTAATCGTGAGTTTAAAGGAACCAAGACTGCAAAACTACGCATGATGGGAAGGTCAGAACACACATACCTTTACCCCCCCTCCTGCTGTCTTGAACTCTACCATCCACGGGATGGTTATGAGGTGCACAAACTAGGTTATGAGGTGCACAAACTAGCCACTACATTAGCAAAATTTAATCCAAACCAACAGAACATTTATGGAAAACCTCTCTCAATACTTCATCTGCTTTCTTTTTACTTTCTCCCTTTGCTTTCTCCTTTGCTTTCTCTTCTTCAAGAACCTGGGTCCCAGGACGGGCTACACTTACTAAGTTGGGATTATTAAGCTTGAAGGTTAGTAGTCCAGGATAACCCGGTTGACTCTGATATTATTGGAGTGGCTTATTCTGAGTGGGGGTCATGTAAGCATCTTGCCCAGGCTGCTTCACAACACTGTGCACTAGTTGTGTGCACCACAGGTGGGAAGTGTGCACTCCCAGAGTGCAGTGTGTGCACTCCCAGAGTGCAGATGGCAGCAAGAGTGCCAAGTGAAGCAAATGGAGTCACACAAGTGTAGAACTTTTAAGTGTTAGTTGATATGTTGTCTGGCACTTTGATAGGTTACCTTTTTAAGTGTATTTGTAAGTGTACTTGTATTAAGTGTAGATCACTTAGCTAGGATGAGCTGCAGTGTAAGTGTTGGTTACCTTACCTTTGATATACCTTTGAAGAGTTTCGAGAGTTTATCTACTCTGAGCCCGGCCATGGGCCAGGCTCGTCTGGTGCTTGCCTGGTCAACCAGGCTGTTGCTGCTGGAGGCCCGCTGCCCCACATATCCATCACAGCCTGGTTGATCTGGCACCTGGTGAAGATATTTGTCCAGTTTCCTCTTGAAGGCTTCTACACTGGTTCCAGCGATGTTTCGGATATCTTCTGGTAAGATGTTGAATAGTCTGGGACCCCGGATGTTAATACAGTGCTCCCGTATTGTCCCCACCGCACCCCTGCTCCTCACTGGGTTTATTTTACACTTTCTCCCATATCTCTCACTCCAGTATGTTGTTATGGCAGTGTGCAGATTTGGGACCAGGCCCTCAAGTACTTTCCATGTATATATTATCATGTATCTCTCTCCTCTCCGCTCCAATGAGTACATGTTCAAGACTTAAGGCGTTCCCAATAATTTAGATGTTTCAATGGCTCAATGTGAGCCGTAAACGATCTCTGGATTTGTTCCAGCTCTGATATTTCTCCTGCCCTGAACGGAGCCGTCAGCACAGAGCAGTATTCTAAGTGAGGGAGCACTAGCGATTTGAATAGTGTCACCATCGGCATTATTTCCCTTGTTTTGAAAGTTCTCAATACCCACCCCGTCATCTTCCTGGCTGTTGAGATCTTTGTCTTGTTATGGTCTTTAAACGACAGATCAGCAGACATAATTATTCCCAAGTCCTTTACGTGTTCCTTTCGTTCTATGTGGTGACCCTCTTGCGTTTTGTATATAGTGTTCCTTTTGAGTTCTTCATTTTTTCCATACCTCAGCAGCTGAAACTTATCACCATTGAACGTCATGTTGTTCTCCACTGCCCATTGGAAGACCCTGCTTATGTCCTCCTGTATGTTGGTAGGTCAGTATGACCAGTGACAGTGACATCGCGGTCCTACACTGTTCTGTGTAGTTCTGAAGGGTTGAGGGACTGATTACCTTGTCTTACACTGTTCTGCAAGGTTGTGGGACTGATTACCTCGTCTTACACTGTTCTGCAAGGTTGTGGGACTGATTACCTGGTCTTACACTGTTCTGCAAGGTTGTGGGACTGATTACCTGGTCTTACACTGTTCTGCAAGGTTGTGGGACTGATTACCTCGTCTTACACTGTTCTGCAAGGTTGTGGGACTGATTACCTGGTCTTACACTGTTCTGCAAGGTTGAGGGACTGATTACCTGGTCTTACACTGTTCTGCAAGGTTGTGGGACTGATTACCTGGTCTTACACTGTTCTGCAAGCTTGAGGGACTGATTACCTGGTCTTACACTGTTCTGCAAGGTTGTGGGACTGATTGCCTGGTCTTACACTGTTCTGCAAGGTTGAGGGACTGATTGCCTGGTCTTACACTGTTCTGCAAGGTTGAGGGACTGATTGCCTGGTCTTACACTGTTCTGTAAAGTTGTGGGACTGATTACCTCGTCTTACACTGTTCTGCAAGGTTGTGGGACTGATTGCCTTATATTCCACTCTTCATTTCACCAACTTCAAATTGCCTCTTTTTGTATTGATAAGGCCAGTGGTGGGCGAAACGTCTCCAAATAAAGATACCAATTTTGGTTTCTGAACTCAGGCAAATCGTTTGATTGGAGTAACCAGGCTGTTGGTGCTCGCAGCTCGCATATATGATTAGGTAGATATGCAAGAGAATTGTGTATATAGTAGGAAAAATAGATGGAGTACCATGCAGGTAAGATCTATCAGGGCCTGAGCAGTCAGGTTGTTGGTGCTAGCAGCAGGCACTCCAACCCAGGAGCTATAGCCCTGCTGGTCATTAAGGCTGGTTGTGGTTGGTTAATGGGGTTTCAAGACTATCTACTACAAGAGGGTCATTAAGGCTGCATGTCACTTGTACACCACCAGTCAAGAATACTTTAATACCTAAAATACAGATTAATGTAAACTACCAGTGTATATACACTGAGATATAAACACTGTATATACACTGAGACCTCTGCAGTTTCTGGTGTATATCCTGTGAGAGGCAGGAATTAAGATGTTATTTATGTTTTGGGAATCCCCAGTACTTGCCTGGAGGCCACTTAAGTTGCTGACCTCCAGAGAGGTCTGCCTTCACCTTGCAACCTCACAACCCTTCAGTATCCTCCCTCGTGCTCTGACGATGCTCCAGGATGGACCGAAAGGTCTTCGTATGGTAACTCTGAAGTGTGGGTTACTTGTGAAGCATTTCAGTCATGTTTGTGGAGAGCTCCAGCCAGGGTATTGTGGGTTGACTTGTTGCAGCCAGGGTATTGTGGGTTGACTTGTTGCACCCAGGGTATTGTGGGTTGACTTGTTGCAGCCAGGGTATTGTGGGTTGACTTGTTGCAGCCAGGGTATTGTGGGTTGACTTGTTGCACCCAGGGTATTGTGGGTTGTGACTTGTTGCACCCAGGGTATTGTGGGTTGTGACTTGTTGCAGCCAGGGTATTGTGGGTTGACTTGTTGCACCCAGGGTATTGTGGGTTGTGACTTGTTGCACCCAGGGTATTGTGGGTTGTGACTTGTTGCAGCCAGGGTATTGTGGGTTGTGACTTGTTGCAGCCAGGGTATTGTGGGTTGACTTGTTGCAGCCAGGGTATTGTGGGTTGTGACTTGTTGCAGCCAGGGTATTGTGGGTTGTGACTTGTTGCAGCCAGGGTATTGTGGGTTGTGACTTGTTGCAGCCAGGGTATTGTGGGTTGACTTGTTGCAGCCAGGGTATTGTGGGTTGACTTGTTCCAGCCAGGGTATTGCGGGTTGTGACTTGTTCCAGCCTGGGTATTGTGGGTTGTGACTTGTTCCAGCCAGGGTATTGTGGGTTGTGACTTGTTGCAGCCAGGGTATTGTGGGTTGTGACTTGTTGCAGCCAGGGTATTGTGGGTTGTGACTTGTTGCAGCCAGGGTATTGTGGGTTGTGACTTGTTGCAGCCAGGGTATTGTGGGTTGTGACTTGTGCACCCGGGGTTATGTGATGGTTGTGACATCTGTTCACGCCCGATCCTGGGGTTACAGTGACCCTGACCTGGGGTTCACAGTGCCCCCCCCTGATCCTGGGGTTCACAGTGCCCCCCCCTGATCCTGGGGTTCACAGTGCCCCCCCCTGATCCTGGGGTTCACAGTGCCCCCCCTGAGCCTGGGGTTCAGTGCCTCCCCCTGAGCCTGGGGTTCACAGTGCCCCCTGATCCTGGGGTTCTAAGTGTCCCACGTCCTGGGGTTACAGTCCCTGATCCTGGGTTCACAGTGCCCCCTGATCTGGGGTTCACAGTGCCCCCCTGATCCTGGGTTCACAGTGCCCCTGATCCTGGGGTTACAGGCCCCCTGAGCCTGGGTTCACAGTGCCCCCCCTGAGCCAAGGGTTCAGTGCCTCCCCCTGAGCCTGGGGTTCACAGTTCCATGTTATATGTAACTTTTAAAAAAAATGTTCAATTCCAGTCTGTTACTAGTTTTTTTTCTTTAAATTTATTTTTTTTGTGTTTTCGCACAGCGACTCTCCCTCCGAGGTCGTCACACCGGAGAGACGAAACGCATCCACCGTAGTTCGTTCAGTCACTGTCTTGTCAGAAGTGAGCTGGATAGCTCTGTTCAGATGACTCTCACAACTGTAACATCCTCACTCATCCTTCAGAGTACAGGCACTGTACTTCCCACCTCCAGGACTGTAACATCCTCACTCATCCTTCAGAGTACAGGCACTGTACTTCCCACCTCCAGGACTGTAACATCCTCACTCATCCTTCAGAGTACAGACACTGATTTTTAATGTCCATTAATTGCTCTTATCAAGCCTTAAGTCGGCATACAGACCAGGTCTGGCCAGAAGTAGCAGCCTGATCAACCAGGCTGTTACTGCTGGCCGCATGCAGTCCAGCGTACGAACCACAGGCGCTGGCAAACCTACAAGTAAAGGCCAAGAAATATAATTTTCTGAAGGTATCTTTAAGGTGCGGCAGTTTTGGGTAGGTACTGCTAAGGTTCGTGCAAGACGGACCCGAGGCTCTGCAGTGTTTATGTGGGGTCACCCTGTGAGCCTGCCAGCTGTGATAACTCGGCTCACCATGCAGATATAATGCTTCAGAGAACCCATAAGTTGACACATGTTCACCACTTGGGTAGGACGAATTAGACACGTGTAACATCTGCGTATCTTTACTGTAGAAGTTTCGCCATCCAGTGGCCTCATCAGTCCAATACAAAGAATGAAGATCAGAAGGAGATTAAGGCGATCAGTCTGGAGTCGATGATGGATAAAAAATACAGCATATACGTGATGGACCTCTAGTGTACTTGACACAGGTGAGGTGAAGCACTTGCAGGAGGCGTCACCTTGGATAAATCCACAGTCCATCAGTGTGACTGACTCTAGGGGGGGGGACGACCTGGCTCTAGGGGGGGACGACCTGGCTCTAGGGGAGGGGACGACCTGGCTCTAGGGGAGGGGACGACCTGGCTCTAGGGGAGGGACGACCTGGCTCTAGGGGAGGGACGACCTGGCTCTAGGGAGGGGACGACCTGGCTCTAGGGGAGGGACGACCTGGCTCTAGGGGAGGGACGACCTGGCTCTAGGGAGGGACGACCTGGCTCTAGGGGAGGACGACCTGGCTCTAGGGGAGGGGACGACCTGGCTCTAGGGAGGACGACCTGGCTCTAGGGAGGGGACGACCTGGCTCTGGGAGGGACGACCTGGCTCTAGGGAGGGACGACCTGGCTCTAGGGGGAGGGGACGACCTGGCTCTAGGGGACGACTCCAAGACGGAAAATAAGTATCTTTTTATTAGCTTTAACAGTACGTCTTCTTTAATGTTATTAAAGCTCAGCTCTTGAAGCTGTGGGAGGGGGCAGAGGGTGCCTGAGGCGGGGGAAAGGAGGGGTTGCTGCCTGAGGCGGGGAAAGGAGGGGGTTGCTGCCTGAGGCGGGGGAAAGGAGGGGGTTCTGCCTGAGGCGGGAAAGGAGGGGATGCTGCCTGAGGCGGGGAAAGAAGGGGGATTCTGCCTGAGGCGGGGGAAAGGAGGGGGGATGCTGCAGTGCACTGACCTGTCAGTACCCTCAGGTGATAGTGGGCAACCTGACGCAGTGTTTCCCAGGAAGACTGTTGTGGTTGACGCGTCTCAGTCGTGGGTGAGAGAATACTGGAGACAGTACAAGTGGAGACGTAGTCTTAGGTCCCTCACCCTTGATAGGTAGTGAGGTATAGCAGCTGGAGATGGCAACACAGGTGAACGGGGCCCGCTAGTGGAAGTAGGTCAGGCTGAACATTTGCTTAGCAATAGAGTTGTAGAAGAATTCGCCTTGTACCAAATATATATCCCTGTCAGGCTAGGGAATAGGGAGTCTACATCACGTTCCTTGGATCAAAAACTCCTTCACCAGCATAAAGGCAACTCCCTTCTTCCCCTCTCTCCCTTCAAGAGAGGGAGGGGTTGGTGGAGGAACTGAGAGGGGGAGAGGGGAGGATAAGTATGTTTTTGAGAGGGGGCTGACTGGGGTTGGGGGGACGGAGGGGAAACCGGGGTGAGGTAAGGGGCAAGGGGTGGCAGTGGATGTCATTCATGGATGGCGGTGTGGGTGTGGCACTCTTCCCGAGGTGCCAAGACCAATAACTGACTGTGGCTCTGGCACCCCCTCCCCTACCCCTCCTTTGCCCCACAACCCTACACACACACACACACACATACACACACATACACACACACACACACACACACACACACACACACACGCCCCGATGGCATGGTGGCTAGCGCTCTTCACGCACGGAGGGCCCGGGTTCAATTCCCGGCGGGGCTGAAACATTTCGAAGTGCTACGTTACACACACACACATACAACAGGCCTAGTGTCTAATCGACATGTGCCTAGGACAAAATGGTAACTAACACACACACACAGGGTATAGTGTTTGTCGACAAGTGCCTTTGATAGCTGGTAACTAACCATTCTCTCTCTGGTTTCTTGGTAGTGAGGCAAGACACCATGTGAAGCCTGGTTGAACACGTGTAGTGTATCAAGACACCATGTGAAGCCTGGTTGAACACGTGTAGTGTATCAAGACACCATGTGAAGCCTGGTTGAACACGTGTAGTGTATCAAGACACCATGTGAAGCCTGGTTGAACACGTGTAGTGTATCAAGACACCATGTGAAGCCTGGTTGAACACGTGTAGTGTATCAAGACACCATGTGAAGCCTGGTTGAACACGTGTAGTGTATCAAGACACCATGTGAAGCCTGGTTGAACACGTGTAGTGTATCAAGACACCATGTGAAGCCTGGTTGAACACGTGTAGTGTATCAAGACACCATGTGAAGCCTGGTTGAACACGTGTAGTGTATCAAGACACCATGTGAAGCCTGGTTGAACACGTGTAGTGTATCAAGACACCATGTGAAGCCTGGTTGAACACGTGTAGTGTATCAAGACACCATGTGAAGCCTGGTTGAACACGTGTAGTGTATCAAGACACCATGTGAAGCCTGGTTGAACACGTGTAGTGTATCAAGACACCATGTGAAGCCTGGTTGAACACGTGTAGTGTATCAAGACACCATGTGAAGCCTGGTTGAACACGTGTAGTGTATCAAGACACCATGTGAAGCCTGGTTGAACACGTGTAGTGTATCAAGACACCATGTGAAGCCTGGTTGAACACGTGTAGTGTATCAAGACACCATGTGAAGCCTGGTTGAACACGTGTAGTGTATCAAGACACCATGTGAAGCCTGGTTGAACACGTGTAGTGTATCAAGACACCATGTGAAGCCTGGTTGAACACGTGTAGTGTATCAAGACACCATGTGAAGCCTGGTTGAACACGTGTAGTGTATCAAGACACCATGTGAAGCCTGGTTGAACACGTGTAGTGTATCAAGACACCATGTGAAGCCTGGTTGAACACGTGTAGTGTATCAAGACACCATGTGAAGCCTGGTTGAACACGTGTAGTGTATCAAGACACCATGTGAAGCCTGGTTGAACACGTGTAGTGTATCAAGACACCATGTGAAGCCTGGTTGAACACGTGTAGTGTATCAAGACACCATGTGAAGCCTGGTTGAACACGTGTAGTGTATCAAGCACCAGTGAAGCCTTGACGTGTAGTGTATCAAGACACCATGAGCCCGGTTGACACGTAGTATCAAGACACATGTGAAGCCTGGTTGACACGTGTAGTGTGATCAAGCACCAGTGAAGCCTGGTTGAACACGTGAGGGATCAAGCCATGTGAGCCTGCTGAACACGTGAGTATCAAGACACCATGTGAAGCCTGGTTGAACACTGTAGTGTATCAAGACACATGTAGCCGTTGAACACGTGTAGTGTATCAAGGACACATGTGAAGCCTGGTTGAACAGTTAGCCAGTAGGGGGTCTGCTTGTAGACCTGTTCCGCCACTGGTCAAGACCAGCAGGCTGTCTCACGTGACTGCTGCTCAGCACCACTAGCCGTGATCACAGCACCAGACTGCCGCAGAATCGGGCCTGGAACTGATGCCAGACATGATCTGCCGTGGACAAGTCGCCGTGGGACGATGTCGCCGAGGGTTCTGCCGTGGGACGATGTCCTTGGACGATGTCTGCCAGGATACAAGACAGCGTTAGGACGACTGTCACTTATACCATGACGATGTCAACTCTTAACCTGATCAGCTGATCTGATGGAAGATGGGGGTGGGCGGGGGTTCTGGGGGTCGTCCTTTTGGAAGAGGATCTCGGAGAATGACTTCCTGAAATGTATTCTAAAGTAACTGCATTGTGATGGAGGTGGGGATGTTACTGGGGTGGTTGTTGGGGAGGAGGTGGGGTTACTGGGGGTGGTTGTTGGGAGAGGTGGGGAGTTACTGGGGGTGGTTGTTGGGAGGAGGTGGGGTTACTGGGGGTGGTTGTTGGGGAGGAGGTGGGAGTTACTGGGGTGGTTGTTGGGGAGGAGGTGGGGTTACTGGGGGTGGTTGTTGGGAGGAGGTGGGGAGTTACTGGGGGTGGTTGTTGGGGAGGAGGTGGGGGAGTTACTGGGGGTGGTTGTTGGGGAGGAGGTGGGGATTACTGGGGTGGTTGTTGGGGAGGAGGTGGGAGTTACTGGGGGTGGTTGTTGGGAGGAGGTAGGGGGTGGGGAGGAGTGTACTGGGGGTGGTTGTTGGGGAGGAGGTGGGGATTACTGGGGGTGGTTGTTGGGGAGGAGGTGGGGAGTTACTGGGGGTGGTTGTTGGGGAGGAGGTGGGGAGTTACTGGGGGTGGTTGTTGGGGAGGAGGTGGGGAGTTACTGGTGGTGGTTGTTGGGGAGGAGGTGGGGAGTTACTGGGGTGGTTGTTGGGGAGAGGTGGGAGTTACTGGGGTGGTTGTTGGGGAGGAGGTGGGAGTTACTGGGGTGGTTGTTGGGGAGGAGGTGGGGAGTTACTGGGGGTGGTTGTTGGGGAGGAGGTGGGGAGTTACTGGTGGTGGTTGTTGGGGAGGAGGTGGGGAGTTACTGGTGGTGGTTGTTGGGGAGGAGGTGGGGAGTTACTGGTGGTGGTTGTTGGGGTATGGAGGAAAGGTTTCTGTGGTACTTGTTGGGGTGAGGTGGGGTTGCTAGGATGGTTGATTGCGTATAGTAGATGGCTACCTACCTACCTTCTTACCTACCTACCTTCTTACTTACCTACCTACCTTCTTACTTACCTACCTACCTTCTTACCTACCTACCTACCTTCTTACCTACCTATCTACCTTCTTACCTCCTACCTGACCCCAGACCAGGCAGATACCTACATAAAACTTAATAAACTTTAAACTGTGACCTATGACCAACTCTGCTGATGTTTTCTCTGTTTTCCTGTAAGATAAAGTTCTGTGATGCTTTCTAGAGTTTAAAGCCAGTTTAGTTAGTGTAATATTTGTTATTCTCCTTAACTGTATTCCTTGCAACATTGACGATAAGCATACATCATAATCTATAAATGGGGAGAACTGGTCATAAACCTGAACACTTAAATTATTGTCTATACAGTAGGCTTCTTCAGTCAGAGGCAGCAGGTGTGCTAGTGAAATGTAATCAGTCTATTAACCTTGGAGAAATTATATTAGAGGTGGTCAGTCCCTCAGCCTGGAGAAGAATTCATCTCAAGGTTGAGGGACTGACCACCGCCTATCAAGGTTGAGGGACTGACCACCGCCTATCAAGGTTGAGGGACTGACCACCGCCTATCAAGGTTGAGGGACTGACCACCGCCTATCAAGGTTGAGGGACTGACCACCGCCTATCAAGGTTGAGGGACTGACCACCGCCTATCAAGGTTGAGGGACTGACCACCGCCTATCAAGGTTGAGGGACTGACCAGCTCGAAAATACTTCTTCTGTCTCCAGTGTTATTATCTCCTGTATTCGACTGAAGATACCCAAGTATTGGACGTCTTAGTCATGAACCTGAAAGTAATGGTAATGGAAGGTATTGTTGACATGACACTCGTGCGTGTCTCAGCTGACCCATACCTACTGGAGGGTCTCCCCCTTTCCATCCTGCTACCCCCTCCCTCTTTCTACCCCTTCCTCCCCCCTCATCCTCAATTCCTGTCTTCTGAATCTTAATTTGTCTTGGTATGGATTTTTGTGTGATTGTTACCTGTGATTGTTTTTCTCTTTAGCAACGATTGTAATCTGTTGGTTCTGAGATTTCTGCCTCTGGGAAGTCAGGTCCCAGGCTAGGCTTGAGGCTAGAGTGACCAGGCTAGGCTTGAGGCTAGAGTGACCAGGCTAGGCTTGAGGCTAGAGTGACCAGGCTAGGCTTGAGGCTAGAGTGACCAGGCTAGGCTTGAGGCTAGAGTGACCAGGCTAGGCTTGAGGCTAGAGTGACCAGGCTAGGCTTGAGGCTAGAGTGACCAGGCTAGGCTTGAGGCTAGAGTGACCAGGCTAGGCTTGAGGCTAGAGTGACCAGGCTAGGCTTGAGGCTAGAGTGACCAGGCTAGGCTTGAGGCTAGAGTGACCAGGCTAGGCTTGAGGCTAGAGTGACCAGGCTAGGCTTGAGGCTAGGAGTGACCGAAGGCTAGGCTTGAGGCTAGAGTGACCAGGCTAGGCTTGAGGCTAGAGTGACCAGGCTAGGCTTGAGGCTAGAGTGACCAGGCTAGGCTTGAGGCTAGAGTGACCAGGCTAGGCTTGAGGCTAGAGTGACCAGGCTAGGCTTGAGGCTAGAGTGACCAGGCTAGGCTTGAGGCTAGAGTGACCAGGCTAGGCTTGAGGCTAGAGTGACCAGGCTAGGCTTGAGGCTAGAGTGACCAGGCTACAGGTCCCAGACCAGACTTCAGGCTACAGTGGCCAGTACATTTATCATAGATAATGTAAATTACCCTCCAGGAGAACCCCAAACAGTGATTTGTATCCATTGTGGTGGTTGTAATAGCAGTGACTCAGTTGTGTGGGAACCAGTCCCAGTACACACACACATGCTAGGAATACTAGTTAGTAATAATGTAACTTGGGTTATTAATATTAGAGGAACACCTTACAGTAATTGGTACATGAATGTTAGGTGTAAAAGAAATCTCTGATCTGACTCCTCCCACGTCAGCCTGGCTCCCCTCCCACGTCAGCCTGGCTCCCCTCCCACGTCAGCCTGGCTCCACACCATCTCATCCTTACTGCTCAAACTTTCCAACTTCTGTGAGTTTCAATAATATTTTTGGCGAAAGTTGACACCATCATCAGATATACAATTGAAATTCAGACGCCGAGAAGTTAACTTTGATCAGATATTTCTTAGTTGGTCTTTGAGGGAGGGAGGGTGGGTGTTTGGGCGGGGGTGGGTGTGTGGGCGGGGCTGGCGTTATCCTCCTTGAGACAAACTTGTGGGTTTAGGCTTATAATCGAGGCCTGGTGCGGGACCGGAGCACTGGGGGGGGGTCCCCAGACGTATACTGGTGGGAAAGTAAATTAGTGTAAACAAGACTCTATCTCCTCAGTAGTGATTGAGACAGTAAGCGCACACATTACTACTTTATCAAGCTTTACCACCCTTTATAAAGCTC
Source organism: Cherax destructor (assembly GCA_009830355.1). NCBI lineage: Eukaryota > Metazoa > Arthropoda > Malacostraca > Decapoda > Parastacidae > Cherax > Cherax destructor. The sequence continues at coordinate 14,420 of WNWK01022061.1, forward strand.
TACAAGGAGCGAAACATCGTGCCAATAAAACCTTGTATAACGTGAGAGATGTTCACTGTAAAGACGGAGCGTCCCCCTGGTGGTGGAATGACGCAACTATACTCGACAACAATAGTCAGTCTGGTACAATATATCAGTCTTTTAAGACTGATTAAAACTACTATTGATTTTAAAAAATTCAGCAAAACACGCGAACATATCCTATGTAAATATCATTATGTAAATATGAGAGTATGCAAATTACCCTCTGATATTGTAATTTCGTCTGATTGAACACAGTGTTAGAGATTTTTTTTTTTATTACGAAGTGTGGAGAATTTTATTTCACCCATCCTTCAGAGTACAGTCACTGTTCTTCCCACCTCCAGGACTGTACCAGCCTCACCCATCCTTCAGAGTACAGGCACTGTACTTCCCACCTCTAGAACTGTACCAGCCTCACCCATCCTTTTTTTTTTTTTTTTTTTTTTTTTTTTTTTTTTTTTTTTATGGTGGATCATGGTGGTTGGTGCCTGGCAGCACTGTGCAGCGATGCACCCAGCCCGGCTGATCAGAGCTAACTGGTGGATTTGAGTGCTTTGAACGTGTTGTAGTTGTCTTTCAGAGTCAGACTGTAGCTCAGCTGGCACTTTTTCATCCTTGCTGGAGGGGCAGGCACTGTTCTTCCCACCTCCAGAACTGTACCAGCCTCACCCATCCTTCAGAGTACAGTCACTGTACTTCCCACCTCCAGAACTGTACCAGCCTCACCCATCCTTCAGAGTACTGGTACTGTTCTTCCCACCTCCAGAACTGTACCAGCCTCACCCATCCTTCAGAGTACAGGCACTGTACTTCCCACCTCCAGAACTGTACCAGCCTCGCCCATCCTTCAGAGTACAGTCACTGTACTTCCAACCTCCAGAACTGTACCAGCCTCACCCATCCTTCAGAGTACAGTCACTGTACTTCCCACCTCCAGAACTGTACCAGCCTCACCCATCCTTCAGAGTACAGGCACTGTTCTTCCCACCTCCAGAACTGTACCAGCCTCACCCATCCTTCAGAGTACAGGCACTGTTCTTCCCACCTCCAGGACTGTACCAGCCTCGCCCATCCTTCAGAGTACAGGCACTGTACTTCCCACCTCTAGAACTGTACCAGCCTCACCCATCCTTCAGAGTACAGGCACTGTACTTCCCACCTCTAGAACTGTACCAGCCTCACCCATCCTTCAGAGTACAGGCACTGTACTTCCCAGAGTTCCTTCATAAGTTACTTATCTCAGTCTCATTGTTTACACATTAAAGAGACAAGTTTCTCCTCGCGTGAGTATCTGCAGTTGCTTTAAATTGTGGCAGTAATATTGCACATTGCAAGGGTACTCGAGTTACACGCAGGGAATGAGGTGCTTGATGAAGTGCTTGCAACACGAGGATAAATTGGTAATTGCTTGTTAGTTGCAACCCTTGTCAAAACTACAAGGAAAACTTAGACAAGTCTCTAATTGCTACATAAGAGTATTGGATTTCACGAATTAGCGTGTGAAAGTTGACTGGAGTAGGTTCTGGGGACCTGTTGGTGGTGGCAGCATGCAGTCCAACGTAGGCAACACAGCCTGGTTGATCAGGAGTTGACTTTGAGATCTTGTCAAGTAGTTGCCAGTGTTGGTAGGACAGTGGTGCACCTGACAGGTGTGTTCATCCTACCTTAGGTGTGTTCATCCTACCTTAGGTGTGTTCATCCTACCTTAGGTGTGTTCATCCTACCTTAGGTGTGTTCATCCTACCTTAGGTGTGTTCATCCTACCTTAGGTGCGTTCATCCTACCTTAGGTGTTCATCCTACCTTAGGTGTTCATCCTACCTTAGGTGTGTTCATCCTACCTTAGGTGTGTTCATCCTACCTTAGGTGTGTTCATCCTACCTTAGGTGTGTTCATCCTACCTTAGGTGTGTTCATCCTACCTTAGGTGTGTTCATCCTACCTTAGGTGGTTCATCCTACCTTAGGTGTGTTCATCCTACCTTAGGTGTGTTCATCCTACCTAGGTGTGTTCATCCACTAGGTGTGTTCATCCTACCTTAGGTGTGTTCATCCTACCTTAGGTGTGTTCATCTACCTATGTTCATCTACCTTAGGTGTGTTCATCCTACCTTAGGTGTGTTCATCCTACCTTAGGTGTGTTCATCCTACTAGTGTGTTCATCCTACCTTAGGTGTGTTCATCCTACCTTAGGTGTGTTCATCCTACCTTAGGTGTGTTCATCCTACCTTAGGTGTGTTCATCCTACCTTAGGTGTGTTCATCCTACCTTAGGTGTGTTCATCCTACCTTAGGTGTGTTCATCCTACCTTAGGTGTGTTCATCCTACTAGGTGTGTTCATCCTACCTTAGGTGTGTTCATCCTACCTTAGGTGTGTTCATCCTACCTTAGGTGTGTTTATCCTACCTTAGGTGTGTTCATCCTACCTTAGGTGTGTTTATCCTACCTTAGGTGTGTTTATCCTACCTTAGGTGTGTTCATCCTACCTTAGGTGTGTTCATCCTACCTTAGGTGTGTTTCATCCTACCTTTCACAAGGTGCAAGAAATGTTTCTAGCAGGAAGATAGAATTTTTTGACTGACTAGGTGTTTGCTGGCCCAGCTAGATGGTGTCAGGGTAGGTCTGCGATCTGCTAGCAGCAACAGCTTCCTCGATCACTTTGAGTTTTAGTGGCCTACTCTATGGCGTGTTTACCTGACCTCTACTATTGTAAGCTGTTGCTAGTTGGTGTTGCTGCTGTTGCTGTTGTTCCTGCTTGCTGCTGTTAGTTTCTCGTTCAATATTCCTTCATTATCTTCTCCCTTCATCTCCAGTTTTTGTCCTCCCAATTTGTTGCATGTCTTGTGACCTTATCACGTGTCCTTGAGTCCTTTTTATTCAGTGTCCCCTCGTCCATTTTATGGATGGACACGTGTCCAGCCACGACTGAAACGTGTCCAGCATCAACTCTCTACTCACCTAGTTGTGGTTGCAGGGGTCGATTCATAGCTCCTGGCCCCGCCTCTTCACTGGCCGCTGCTGGGTCACTCTCCCTTCGCCATGAGCCTTATCATACCTCTTCTTGAAGCTATGAATGGATCCTGCCTCCACTACATCACTTCCCAAGCTATTCCACTTCCTGACAACTGTGACTGAAGAAATACTTCCTAACATCCTGTGATTCATCTTGAGTCTTCAACTTCCAACTGTCCCCCCTTGTTGCTGTGTCCCATCTCTGGAACATTCTGTCTCTGTCCACCTTGTCAATTCCTCTCAGTATTTTATGTCGTTATCATGTCCCCCCTGTCCTCCAGTGTCGTCAGGTCGATTTCCCTTAACCTATCCTCGTAGGACATACCCCTTAGCTCCGGGACTAGTCTTGTTGCAAACCTTTGCAATTTCTCTAGTTTCTTTGTGCTTGGCTAGGGGTGTGTGCGCGTGCGCGCGCGTCTCACACACACGGGGGGTAAATTCCAAACACTGTATAAAAATATATTGATAACTGTGTTGGGCCTCAGTCGGCAGTTTAAAACTAGACTACCAGTTGGACTTACCTGTTGGGCGCTGCTGTTGTTGGGCGTTAAGGGGCACCGCCCAGACCAGCCCTGGTTGATGCCCTCAGTAATAAGGCTTGTTAGTGCTAGGAGCACCACAGTCTGGCTGATCACGAACTGACTTGACTTTATCAAGTTCCATCTTAAAGGCTGAAAAAAGTTTGTTGGTAGTTCCCCTTATGAAGGTTGTAAAGTCTTGGTCCCTTTACACTCATTGCGTTATCTTAGTGTATTGTGACGCCCCCCTGTTTTTCAGCTAGGGGGGGTTGTCTTGAAGGCAGCCAGGGGGGGGGTTGTCTTGAAGGCAACCATGGGGGTGTTGTCTTGAAGGCAGCCAGGGGGGTCATCTTGAAAGGCAGCCAGGGGGTCATCTTGAAGGCAGCCAGGGGGTCATCTTGAAGGCAGCCAGGGGGGTCATCTTGAAGGCAGCCAGGGGGTCATCTTGAAGGCAGCCAGGGGGGGGTCATCTTGAAGGCAGCCAGGGGGGGTCTTGAAGGCAGCCAGGGGGGTCATCTTGAAGGCAGCCAGTGGGGGAGGAGTCATCTTGAAGGCTTCTCCAAGCTTCATAGTCGACGTCTTTAAGAGTGGTTCTTGGTCTGGTGATGGTTTGCTGTCACTGGTGGAGTCGTGTTGGACACTAGTCCATTCTTCTTCCTCCTGAATTGTCGAGCAGCTGGTGCTACGCCAGCTGGTGCCACGGCAGCTGGTATCACGGTAGGTTGCTGGGTCTCCAGCTTCCTCCCTTCTGATAATTTTAAATGAACGCTGATAGTGTCTGACAAAACTATTTATTTGATAGTTACATTGTGGGAACACCAGCAGTGTTGCTACACTATTCTATATGATAGTTACATTGTGGGAACACCAGCAGTGTTGCTACACTATTCTATATGATAGTTACATTGTGGGAACACCAGCAGTGTTGCTACACTATTCTATATGATAGTTACATTGTGGGAACACCAGCAGTGCTTGCTGACACTATTCTATATGATAGTTACATTGTGGGAACACCTAGCAGTGTGTGCTACATATTCTATATGATAGTTACATTGTGGGAACACCATTTGGCACATTGATGTTAGTGAACATGTGCACTATTCTATATGATAGTTACATTGTGGGAACACCAGCAGTGTTTGCTACACTATTCTATATGATAGTTACATTGTGGAACACCAGCAGTGTTGCTACACTATTCTATATGATAGTTACATTGTGGGAACACCAGCAGTGTTGCTACACTATTCTATATGATAGTTACATTGTGGGAACACCAGGTGTTGCTACACTATTCTATATGATAGTTACATTGTGGGAACACCAGCAGTGTTGCTACACTATTCTATATGTTTATGGAACTTTACTTTTTGTGAGGGAACACCAGCAGTGTTGCTACACTATTCTATATGATAGTTACATTGTGGGAACACCAGCAGTGTTGCTACACTATTCTATATGATAGTTACATTGTGGGAACACCAGCAGTGTTGCTACACTATTCTATATGATAGTTACATTGTGGGAACACCAGCAGTGTTGCTACACTATTCTATATGATAGTTACTTGTGGAACACCAGCAGTGTTGCTACACTATTCTATATATAGTTACATTGTGGGAACACCAGCAGTGTTGCTACACTATTCTATATGATAGTTACATTGTGGGAACACCAGCAGTGTTGCTACACTATTCTATATGATAGTTACATTGTGGGAACACCAGCAGTGTTGCTACACTTACCCAGGTAGATCTGTTTGCGAATTGAAACAGTCAATAAAGGATGTCAGTATACTGCACCAGTTAGTCTAATTCTCATGTTCTCTTCAGACTAGTGTGTGTGTGTGTGATATATATATATATATATATATATATGTATATATATATATATATATAGTGTGTAGGCTGGAAAGATGCTGCATAATTGACACTTGGAGGAGGGTAGGCTTGATGTCAACCCCCCCCTTGCATACCTCCCTGTAACAGTTACTGTTCCTTGAAGATTGGTAACGTAACCTTGTTGAAGGCAAGTTCAAGTTCCCTTCCTTAGTGTAAAATTTTCCAGTCAGTTCCCCCCAGTCAGTTCCCCCCCCAGTCAGTTCCCCCCAGTCAGTCCCCTCAGTCAGTGCCCCAGTCTGTGGGACTCCTGGGGATGGGGCACCTCCATACCTTGGTTGGGGACAGTGTCAAGGCTGCAAGTCACAGCTGGGAACAGTGGGCAGCTGGTGGTGCAGGTCGACCAGCTGGTGGTGCAGGTCGCCCAGCTGGTGGTGCAGGTCGGCCAGCTGGTGGTGCAGGTCGCCAGTGACATGGGAACTTCGTTTACCAGCACTCTGCCATTGTTAAAAATGTTGGTCAAAATATTTGAAGTGTATAGTGGAAGAGGGGGGGGGGAGAGAGGCGGAAAGGAGGGGAATGAAATTGGAAGGGAATGAATGATTGAAAATGGAGGGGGGAGAGTGGAGGGTAGGAGAGAACGAGCAAGGGGAGGGTAGAGGGGAAATAAAAAAAGGAGGGAGTGAAGGGGGAAATTCTGGTGTACGAGGGGGAAGTGTAGGATAGATATTGAGAGAGTGATCGTACAGAGCACGTCGCTGCTCATACTGTCGTCAGTATAGTGAGGGGAGGTGCTGGACCCGCCTCGGGGAGAGGGGAGGTGCTGGACCCGGAGAGGGGAGGTGCTGGACCCGGAGAGGGGAGGTGCTGGACCCGGAGAGGGGAGGTGCTGGACCCGGAGAAGGGAGGTGCTGGACCCGGAGAAGGGAGGTGCTGGACCCGGAGAAGGGAGGTGCTGGACCCGCCTCGGGGAGAGGGGAGGTGCTGGACCCGCGGATTGCTCTTCGATAAACAAATGAACTAAGGTCAGGAGCACTGAACAATGGGACTATCTGGGGGGTCAGGAACACCTGGGTGTCTTTATTGATGAATAAGACGCATGTACAACACCTGGGTGTCTTTATTTATGAATAAGACGCATGTACAACACCTGGGTGTGTATATTGATGAATAAGACGCATGTACAACACCTGGGTGTCTTTATTGATGAATAAGACGCATGTGCAACACCTGGGTGTGTGTATTGATGAATAAGACGCATGTACAACACCGGTGTGGTGATGAATAAGACATCAACACCTGTTCATTGATGAATAAGACGCATGTACAACACCTGGGTGTCTTTATTGATAGAAGTTTCGATCTGTAATCTCGGGACAGAAACGTCACAATACCGTGACTGCAAACATTCAGCATCCTACACTTAGCTGGGGAATTGTATGGCGACGTTTCGAACCGAAACGTCGATATTACACACTAATAACATACAAAAAAGTATTGCTTTTTGTTTTTAAAAATCAAATTTGACCACAGGCTGGGATACAGTGGATACTTGTTTTGGTATATTTTTTGTTTTATAAGCAGAGTCCACTGTTTGGTTTCCACTAATTGTATGTTAACTTGTATTAAACAGAACGTGACCTGGGTCAGTCTGTATGCACAGGATTTCCTGTAGTGTGATAAGGGGTTGTGTGTGTGTTGTGTGTGTTGGGTATCGTGTGTCCAGTGTGTTTGTTGCACCAGTGTTGGGTTGCATAAACTGGTGTGTGTTGCGTAGGTTGCAGTTCCGTGCCTTTATTGCTTTAAGTTGAATAGGTAGAGGGATTGGTGGCAGTAGGTTGGTAGTTAACCATCCAGGGAGGTTACTACCCTCTTGTAGTAATTGGTAGATAACTATCCTGGAGATACTACCCTCCTGTGGTAGTCATCTGGCTGTCTCACGAACACTAAGACGACAGGTAATCTTAGACTTCTACTTACATTCACTATACACAAACCTTTACTCTCGTGCCAGCTTTTTAATAGTTCTTAGTGCTATATTATTTGCTTTCCAAGCTAAGAGGCTTTGGTCTGAGACTAAGACCGGGGGAAGATAATTCCCAGAACTACTGACAGATAGCACCGACTGGGGTGAATTGTGGTGAGCTGACAGCTGTATAGCTGATAGTTCTTGTACTGCAATACTTCATGTAGACAGTCATATGATGCTCTACACAGCTGAACATATGTTAGAGGTCTACACTGAGCGAAATGTGACAAGATATAGCTCTATACAACGAGGTTCGTGGGTATACCAGTCTGTGGGTGCACCTGCAGTGTATTCCGGGGGTCAGCGCCCCCGCGACCCGGTCTCTGTAGAAAAAATATAATCGAAACTCGTCAAAGGTATATAAAGTGTGTATCCCAGTGGATCAGGGCCTGATCAGCCAGTCTGTTACTGCTGGCTGCACTCAGTTCAGCGTACGAACTACAGTCCGGCTGGTCAGGAAATGACTTGAATCTACCCAGCTTCGTCTTCAAGACAGGTGGGGGTGTTGGAAAGACAGGTGGGGGTCTGTGGTAATATCTCCTGTGTGTTGCAGGTATCCCAAGTGAAATTGGTATAGTGGGTTGGTGGGGATATGAGAGGGGTGTATATCCCTCATTCTTGCCTCACTTTCCCCACTCCCAGTAGAGGGGGGTCTTGCTTCCCCTCCCCCTAACAAACATGGGGTCTCCTCCCCATCAAAGCTGGGGACTTAACCCTCTTCTATCCCCATTACAGTAAGGATAGTGTTTTTTACTCTGCTAGCCGCAGTGGAGGTAGGTAGCCAAGGTCGAGTCACAGTTCATGGTCCCTCTTCCCTGGTCGCTACTGTGTGTGAGTGGGGGGGGGTTACTGGTTGTCAAAGGCACTTGTCGGTAGACACTTGGTGTGTTTTGGCAGCTGTGTGTAGGTTAGGTTAGGTTAGGTTAGGTTAGGTTTGCTTTGAGGCTGGATTTTACAAGTAATATTTTGTCCATCATATAATTCTGAGCGTATGTGTTAGTTTGCTGTGGTTAAAGTTGTTTAATTGTATGGGGGGTCGAGACTTAGCTCCTGGCCCCGCCTCTCAAACCACTTTGATTGACATCACCTGATTTCTGGCTTCTTGGGTCTTATCGTACCTACTCTTGAAGCTGTGTATTGAGTTTGCCTCCACACTGCCTCATCCAAGTTATTCCACTTATCAACCAGCCTGAGACTAAAGAAATACTTCCTAACATCACTATAGTTCATCTATGTTCACTTGTCCTCTTTATCCTGGTTCTTTTTTTTAATTCACACTGTCTTTATCCACAATCTCAATTTCCCTTAAGATTTTGTATGTCGTAATCATGTCTCTCCCTTGTCCTCCTCTCCATCAAGGTCGTCAGGTTCGCTTTCTTCAACGTGTGTGTGTGTGTGTGTGTGTGTGTGTGTGTGTGTATATATATATATGAAAGACAAGCCACGGGGGGCGGAAATATTCAGCTGAAGCAACCTCACACTTCTCAGTGCGTCATCAGGAGCTATGCAATGTTGCAAGAGCAACCAAAGCAGGGGGAGAGCTCCCAGAGCAGCGCAGTGCGGATGTCACCGGCCACGGAAACCGTGGCCGGTGACACATCCACACCACGGAAACCGTGGCCGGTGACACATCCACACCACGGAAACCGTGGCCGGTGAACCCACACCACGACGTGGCCGGTGACACACCAACCACGGAAACCGTGGCCGGTGACACACCCACCACGGAAACCGTGGCCGGTGCACAGCGCACCACGGAAACCGTGCCGGTGCAGCCACCACGGAAACCGTGGCCGGTGACACATCCACACCACGGAAACCGTGGCCGGTGACACAGCCGCACCACGGAAACCGTGGCCGGTGACACATCCACACCACGGAAACCGTGGCCGGTGACACAGCCGCACCACGGAAACCGTGGCCGGTGACACATCCACACCACGGAAACCGTGGCCGGTGACACAGCCGCACCACGCCACTCTGAGAACTCTCTCCCTGCTCCAGCTGCTCTTTTGCAACACTGCATAGCTTCTGATGACGCATTCAGAAGTGTGAAAGCACTTGAGCCAAAGACCTCCCCCCCCCCTCGTGGCTTGTCTTGCATAGTTAAGATCGCCTGTCTGATTGTATGGGAAGTACAATGCCTGCACTTAAAGGAGGGGCTCGGGATATTGGCAGTTTGGAGGGACTTTCCAAACTGTCGTATCTGGGCGCCTCTGCAAAGACGACGACTATGTATGAGTCAGGTGAAAGTGTTGAGTGATGAAAGTATTTCCCTTTTGGGGATTTTCTTCCCTTTTGGGTCACCCCGCCTCGGTGGGAGACCCTCGACTTGTTAAATATATATATAAATAAATACAAACACAATCACTGTCTTTGCAGAGGCGCCCAGATACGACAGTTTAGATGTCCCTCCAAACTGCCAATATCCAAAAACCCTTCCCTAAAGTCCAGGCATTGTACTTCCCATTTCCAGGACCCAAGTCCGGCCAACCGGTTTCCCCGAATCCCTTCACAAAACATTAGAATGCTCACACTCCAACAGCTTGTCAGATGACTCACGAAATCGTAATGACACGATTGCACACAAACCATACCACGGGTGGGGCCAGAACCCGCGATCAGAGAATCTCAAAACTTCAGACCGACGCGCTAGCCAGTGGCTAACGCGTCGGTCCTGCGTCCCGACTCTCTCCCATCGCCGGCTCCAACCCCACCCGTGGTATGGTTTTTTAAGCTTGTCAGATCCCAAAAACCATTCACTCCTAACTAACTTGCTCACGCACGTTTGCTGGAAGTCCAAGCCCCTCGCCCACAAAACCTCCTTTACTCCCTCCAAAACCCATCCCACCCCCTCCCCAACCCCTACCCCAACCCACCCTCCCCCAACCCACCTCCCAACCCACCTCCCCCAACCCCCCTCCCCAACCCCCTCCCCCAACCCCTCCCTTACAGATCAACACGCCCTCCAAGTCATTCTACCTTGCTCCACTCTCTCTAAATGACCAAACCACCTCAACAACCCCTCTTCAGCCCTCTGACCAATACTTTTAGCAACTCCACACACCTCCCAATTTCCACACCACGAACCTTCCCCATAATACTTCCCCCAAACACCGCCCCCAAACACATCTCCACTGTGTGTGTGTGTGTGTGTGTTTTAATAAGTTGTCCCTTCCTTCCTGGCTGTCTGCTGCTACAACATCCCTTCCTTCCTTCCTTCCTTACTGGCTGTCTGCTGCTACAACATCCCTCCCTCCCTTCCTTACTGGCTGTCTGCTCACAACATCCCTTCCTTCCTTCCTGGCGTCTGCTACAACATCCCTTCCTTCCTTCCTGGCTGTCTGCTGCTACAACATCCCTTCCTTCCTTCCTGGCTGTCTGCTGCTACAACATCCCTTCCTTCCTTCCTGGCTGTCTGCTGCTACAACTATCCCTTCCTTCCTTCCTGGCTGTCTGCTCACAACATCCCTTCCTCCCTTCCTTACTGGCTGTCTGCTGCTACAACATCCCTCCCTCCCTTCCTTCCTGGCTGTCTGCTGCTACAACATCCCTCCCTCCCTTCCTTCCTGGCGGTCTGCTGCTACAACATCCCTCCCTCCCTTCCTTCCTTCCTGGCTGTCTGCTGCTACAACATCCCTCCCTCCTTCCTTCCTGGCTGTCTGCTACAACATCCCTTCCTTCCTTCCTGGCTGTCTGCTGCTACAACATCCCTTCCTTCCTTCCTGGCTGTCTGCTGCAACATCCTCTCTCTTACCTCCTCCCTCCTTCCTGGCTGTCTGTTTGCACAACATCCCTTCCTTCCTTCCTGGCTGTCTGCTGCTACAACATCCCTCCCTTCCTTCCTGGCTGTCTGCTGCTACAACATCCCTTCCTCCCTTCCTTCCTGGCTGTCTGCTGCTACAACATCCCTTCCTTCCTTCCTGGCTGTCTGCTGCTACAACATCCCTCCCTTCCTTCCTGGCTGTCTGCTGCTACAACATCCCTCCCTTCCTTCCTGGCTGTCTGCTGCTACAACATCCCTTCCTTCCTTCCTGGCTGTCTGCTGCTACAACATCCCTCCCTTCCTTCCTGGCAGTCTGCTGCTACAGCATACCTGTCTGCTACTATACCGTCCTCCCCGACTCACTAAGATCAGTGTAGATCGCCTCAGTGTTGCAAGTCACTCACAATACAGGTTGGCAGTACGGCTCCTGGTTGTCAGCCTCGCCTGAATTACCAGCCTGGCAAGTAAAGTGACTGTAGCCACACACAGCCTTGCACTAAACTACGAGAACTACCACTGCCATGATCTACACGGCAGCACTACTGGAACTGATGGAAAGTCAACACGGGAAAGACCTGGAATGGGGACTGCAGGATCTGGAATGGGAACGGGAAGACACCCACCCAGTGGGTGAGTGTTCCTGGAATGCTCTGGGGTGTTACTGGGGTCTGCTTGTTGGTAGGGTTAACGTCCTGGTGGTCTGATCCCAGACCAGTCCTTCCGATGGATTACCTGATCAACCATTCTGTTACTGCTGGCTCCGCGCACAGTCCAGCATGAGCCCTCACAGCCTGGCTGATCAACTCTGACTTAAAAAACTTGTTGACTTCTTGAAAACAATCAGAGGTCTGCTAGGCCTGGCGACGCTAGCGCAGCAAACGTTGATTTTATAACTTTTAAGTACAGAAATATAACTTAAAGTTGAGTGACACTGTCCAGTACTGTCATCATGGTGGCCATGTTCACTCACACTACTAGTCAGTGCCACTGTAAGTGACACTGTCCGGTACTTTCTAAACTAAGAGGTATTGAGACGCCGTCTAATACTGTCCTCGTACCCTTGACGTCTTAACAGGAAGAGTGGCACTCTTATACTGACCATACGGTGGCATCTATAGTCAGAGGATGAGTGGCACTGGTCGATAAAATCTCCCCTCAGTGCCAAATCTAATCTCTCTTCCCTCGGTTAACTGGACTGACCACAGCGCCAGAATTTATTGGTTGAGATAATCTTGTTTACAAAAATTTATTGGTTGAAATTATTGGTTGAATTGATCTTTTGTGAGGGATCCACAATACCCTGGCTACTACAATTCACAGCTAACCCACAGTACCCTGGCTACTACAATTCACAGCTAACCCACAGTACCCTGGCTGCTACAATTCACAGCTAACCCACAGTACCTGCTTACAATTCACAGCTAACCCACTACCCTGACACAATTCACAGCTAACCCACAGTACCCTGGCTACAATTCACAGCTAACCCACAGTACCCTGGCTACTACAATTCACAGCTAACCCACAGTACCCTGGCTGCTACAATTCACAGCTAACCCACAGTACCCTGGCTACTACAATTCACACTAACCCACAATACCCTGGCTGCTACAATTCACAGCTAACCCACAGTACCCTGGCTGCAGCAATTCACAGCTAACCCACAGTACCCTGGCTACAGCTAACCCACAGTACCCTGGCTACAGCTAACCCACAGTACCCTGGCTACAGCTAACCCACAGTACCCTGGCTACTACAATTCACAGCTAACCCACAGTACCCTGGCTCACAGCTAACCCACAGTACCCTGGCTGCTACAATTCACAGCTAACCCACAATACCCTGGCTGCTACAATTCACAGCTAACCCACAGTACCCTGGCTGCTACAATTCACAGCTGACCCACAATACCCTGGCTGCTACAATTCCACTATGGTACAGTAACTACGATATCTTCCAAGTTACCTTCCAGCATTTCTGCCGTTACCATTATCTGAGTAATGAGGATATCGTCAAACACTCCACTGTGGTATACCTGGCATAGTATCCACGTTAGTATACCTCGCATGTTGTGCACGTGGGTATACCTGCCAGAATAATGTTATTGACATAAATGAACATTAGTGGAGAGGTAAGGACAGTGATCGCTACAAGAACTTTAAAGTAGAACTATTCTCTCCCAACCTCAGTCACAACAGTAACGTTGCAGCAGTGCAGAACCACTGCCAGAACCTCCTAGCCTCTGTTACTACGATATAGAACCACTGCCAGAACCTCCTAGCCTCTGTTACTACGATATAGAACCACTCCCAGAACCTCCTAGCCTGTTACTACGATATAGAACCACTCCCAGAACCTCCTAGCCTCTGTTACTACGATATAGAACCACTCCCAGAACCTCCTAGCCTCTGTTACTACGATATAGAACCACTGCCAGAACCTCCTAGCCTCTGTTACTACGATATAGAACCACTGCCAGAACCTCCTAGCCTCTGTTACTACGATAAAGGAACCTACTCCCACAGAACCTCTGCAGTAACGTAGAACTACTCCCAGAACCCCTCCGTACAGATAGAACCACTGCTCAGAACCTCCACCTTGTTAACATATGGAACCATGCCAGATACTACAATAGCCTCTGTCTACATTAGAACCACTCCCAGAATCACGCCCTCTGTTAGCTACGATATGAATACGCCACAGAATCCGCCACCTCTGAATTACGCAAGATATTGAACTACGCCACTATTGTTACCCATATTAGAACCACGCCACATTGAACACGCCACTTTGTTACGCCACGTATTGAACCACTGCCAGAACCCTATCCTCTGTACTACGATATAGAACCACTAGACCCACAACCTGTTACGCAATATTGAACTTACCCGAACTATTGAATCAGCCACTCTGAATTAGAACCATTGAATTACGACTATTGAATCACGCCAACTATTGAATACACCCACTATTGAATCAGCCACCTATTGAATCACGCCACTATTGAATTACGCCACTATTGAATTACGCCACTATTGAATCACGCCACTATTGAATCACGCCACTATTGAATTACGCCACTATTGAATCACGCCACTATTGAATCACGCCACTATTGAATCACGCCACTATTGAATTACGCCACTATTGAATCACGCCACTATTGAATCACGCCACTATTGAATCACGCCACTGAATCACGCCACTATTGAATCACGCCACTATTGAATCACGCCACTATTGAATCACGCCACTATTGAATCACGCCACTATTGAATCACGCCACTATTGAATCACGCCACTATTGAATCACGCCACTATTGAATCACGCCACTATTGAATCACGCCACTATTGAATCACGCCACTATTGAATCACGCCCCTATTGAATCACGCCCCTATTGAATCACGCCCCTATTGAATCACACCACTATTGAATCACAGCCCTATTGAATCACGCCACTATTGAATCACCCACTATTGAATCACGCCACTATTGAATCACGCCACTATTGAATCACGCCACTATTGAATCACACCCTATTTGAATCCACCCTATTGAATCACGCCTATGTGATCCGCTCCTTGTGAATCACGCCCCATTGAATCACCCACTATTGAATCACAGCCTATTGAATCCGCCACTATTGAATCACACCCTACTGAATCCGCCACCTGAATCACCCCTATTGAATCACGCCATGAATCACCCCTAGCTGAATCACGCCCCTATTGAATCACGCCTGCCTATGAATCACAGCCCTATTGAATCACTACCGCCTATGAATCACGCCACTATTGAATCACGCCACTATTGAATCACGCCACTACTCAAAAATACTATTTTTGAGAGAATATTTTGCCAAACATTGTATGTGATGTTTTTCATTGTTGCTGCCAGCCTGCCTGCCTCCCAGCCAGCCAGCCTGCCTCCCAGCCAGCCAGCCTGCCTGCCCCCCAGCCAGCCAGCCTGCCTGCCTCCCAGCCAGCCAGCCTGCCTGCCTCCCAGCCAGCCAGCCTGTCCTCCAGCCAGCCACACGCCTCCTCCTGCCTGCCTCAGCCAGCAGCCTGCCTGCCTCCCAGCCAGCCTGCCTGCCTGCCTCAGCCAGCTGCCTGCCTGCGCCAGCTGCCTCCCACCAGCCTGCCTGCCTAGCCAGCCGCTGCCTGCCCCAGCTCACCTGCCTGCTCCAGCCTAGCCTGCTGCCCCGCAGCTGCAGCTCTGCCTGCCAGCTGTCCTGCTACCACCTGTCGCCTGCGACAGAGGTTCGCCTGTGCCTTCCCTGGTGCTCGGCAGAGGTTGCTGCCGTGCCTACTAGCTTCATCCTGGTGCTGCGGGAAGAGGTTGCTAGGTGTTTACTAGTTCATCCTGGTGCTGGGGAAGAGGTTGCTGGTGTTTACTAGTTCATCCTGGTGCTGGGGAAGAGGTTGCTGGTGTTTACTAGTTCATCCTGGTGCTGGGGAAGAGGTTGCTGGTGTTTACTAGTTCATCCTGGTGCTGGGGAAGAGGTTGCTGGTGTTTACTAGTTCATCCTGGTGCTGGGGAAGAGGTTGCTGGTGTTTACTAGTTCATCCTGGTGCTGGGGAAGAGGTTGCTGGTGTTTACTAGTTCATCCTGGTGCTGGGGAAGAGGTTGCTGGTGTTTACTAGTTCATCCTGGTGCTGGGGAAGAGGTTGCTGGTGTTTACTAGTTCATCCTGGTGCTGGGGAAGAGGTTGCTGGTGTTTACTAGTTCATCCTGGTGCTGGGGAGAGGTTGCTGGTGTTTACTAGTGCATCCTGGTGCTGGGGAAGAGGTTGCTGGTGTTTACTAGTTCATCCTGGTGCTGGGGAAGAGGTTGCTGGTGTTTACTAGTTCATCCTGGTGCTGGGGAAGAGGTTGCTGGTGTTTACTAGTTCATCCTGGTGCTGGGGAAG
The DNA here is from genome assembly GCA_009830355.1 of Cherax destructor. Classification (NCBI taxonomy): domain Eukaryota; kingdom Metazoa; phylum Arthropoda; class Malacostraca; order Decapoda; family Parastacidae; genus Cherax; species Cherax destructor. Next base: position 30,519 of record WNWK01022061.1, read on the forward strand.
AGGTTGCTGGTGTTTACTAGTTCATCCTGGTGCTGGGGAAGAGGTTGCTGGTGTTTACTAGTTCATCCTGGTGCTGGGGAAGAGGTTGCTGGTGTTTACTAGTTCATCCTGGTGCTGGGGAAGAGGTTGCTGGTGTTTACTAGTGCATCCTGGTGCTGGGGAAGAGGTTGCTGGTGTTTACTAGTTCATCCTGGTGCTGGGGAAGAGGTTGCTGGTGTTTACTAGTGCATCCTGGTGCTGGGGAAGAGGTTGCTGGTGTTTACTAGTTCATCCTGGTGCTGGGGAAGAGGTTGCTGGTGTTTACTAGTTCATCCTGGTGCTGGGGAAGAGGTTGCTGGTGTTTACTAGTTCATCCTGGTGCTGGGGAAGAGGTTGCTGGTGTTTACTAGTTCATCCTGGTGCTGGGGAAGAGGTTGCTGGTGTTTACTAGTGCTTCCTGGTGCTGGGAAGAGGTTGCTGGTGTTTACTAGTGCATCCTGGTGCTGGGGAAGAGGTTGCTGGTGTTTACTAGTTCATCCTGGTGCTGGGGAAGAGGTTGCTGGTGTTTACTAGTGCATCCTGGTGCTGGGGAAGAGGTTGCTGGTGTTTACTAGTGCTTCCTGGTGCTGGGGAAGAGGTTGCTGGTGTTTACTAGTTCATCCTGGTGCTGGGGAAGAGGTTGCTGGTGTTTACTAGTTCTCCTGGTGCTGGGGAAGAGGTTGCTGGTGTTTACTAGTTCATCCTGGTGCTGGGGAAGAGGTTGCTGGTGTTTACTAGTGCTTCCTGGTGCTGGGGAAGAGGTTGCTGGTGTTTACTAGTGCATCCTGGTGCTGGGGAAGAGGTTGCTGGTGTTTACTAGTTCATCCTGGTGCTGGGGAAGAGGTTGCTGGTGTTTACTAGTTCATCCTGGTGCTGGGGAAGAGGTTGCTGGTGTTTACTAGTGCATCCTGGTGCTGGGGAAGAGGTTGCTGGTGTTTACTAGTGCTTCCTGGTGCTGGGGAAGAGGTTGCTGGTGTTTACTAGTTCATCCTGGTGCTGGGGAAGAGGTTGCTGGTGTTTACTAGTGCTTCCTGGTGCTGGGGAAGAGGTTGCTGGTGTTTACTAGTGCTTCCTGGTGCTGGGGAAGAGGTTGCTGGTGTTTACTAGTGCTTCCTGGTGCTGGGGAAGAGGTTGCTGGTGTTTACTAGTGCATCCTGGTGCTGGGGAAGAGGTTGCTGGTGTTTACTAGGTTCCTGGTGCTGGGGAAGAGGTTGCTGGTGTTTACTAGTGCATCCTGGTGCTGGGGAAGAGGTTGCTGGTGTTTACTAGTTCATCCTGGTGCTGGGGAAGAGGTTGCTGGTGTTTACTAGTTCATCCTGGTGCTGGGGAAGAGGTTGCTGGTGTTTACTAGTTCATCCTGGTGCTGGGGAAGAGGTTGCTGGTGTTTACTAGTTCATCCTGGTGCTGGGGAAGAGGTTGCTGGTGTTTACTAGTCTCCTGGTGCTGGGGAAGAGGTTGCTGGTGTTTACTAGTTCTTCCTGGTGCTGGGGAAGAGGTTGCTGGTGTTTACTAGTGCTTCCTGGTGCTGGGGAAGAGGTTGCTGGTGTTTACTAGTTCTTCCTGGTGCTGGGGAAGAGGTTGCTGGTGTTTACTAGTGCTTCCTGGTGCTGGGGAAGAGGTTGCTGGTGTTTACTAGTGCTCCTGGTGCTGGGGAAGAGGTTGCTGGTGTTTACTAGTTCTATCCTGGTGCTGGGGAAGAGGTTGCTGGTGTTTACTAGTGCATCCTGGTGCTGGGGAAGAGGTTGCTGGTGTTTACTAGTTCATCCTGGTGCTGGGGAAGAGGTTGCTGGTGTTTACTAGTGCTTCCTGGTGCTGGGGAAGAGGTTGCTGGTGTTTACTAGTGCTTCCTGGTGCTGGGGAAGAGGTTGCTGGTGTTTACTAGTGCTTCCTGGTGCTGGGGAAGAGGTTGCTGTGTTTACTAGTGCTTCCTGGTGCTGGGAAGAGGTTGCTGGTGTTTACTAGTGCTTCCTGGTGCTGGGGAAGAGGTTGCTGGTGTTTACTAGTGCTTCCTGGTGCTGGGGAAGAGGTTGCTGGTGTTTACTAGTTCATCCTGGTGCTGGGGAAGAGGTTGCTGGTGTTTACTAGTTCATCCTGGTGCTGGGGAAGAGGTTGCTGGTGTTTACTATGCTTCCTGGTGCTGGGGAAGAGGTTGTGGTTTACTAGTGCTTCCTGGTGCTGGGGAAGAGGTTGCTGGTGTTTACTAGTTCATCCTGGTGCTGGGGAAGAGGTTGCTGGTGTTTACTAGTGCTTCCTGGTGCTGGGGAAGAGGTTGCTGGTGTTTACTAGTTCATCCTGGTGCTGGGGAAGAGGTTGCTGGTGTTTACTAGTTCATCCTGGTGCTGGGGAAGAGGTTGCTGGTGTTTACTAGTGCTTCCTGGTGCTGGGGAAGAGGTTGCTGGTGTTTACTAGTTCATCCTGGTGCTGGAAGAGGTTGCTGGTGTTTACTAGTGCTTCCTGGTGCTGGGGAAGAGGTTGCTGGTGTTTACTAGTTCATCCTGGTGCTGGGGAAGAGGTTGCTGGTGTTTACTAGTGCTTCCTGGTGCTGGGGAAGAGGTTGCTGGTGTTTACTAGTTCATCCTGGTGCTGGGGAAGAGGTTGCTGGTGTTACTAGTTCATCC
>WNWK01022062.1:0-33151 GCA_009830355.1 Cherax destructor
AAAACGGCAAAGATTTTGCATTTGCGTTTAGAGGTTTGAGGTTTAATCATTTCTAATACTAGATTTTACTATTAAATAGTTACTGCAATTGAATTTATGAAAAGTAAGCAATTATATTTTCTTGAGTTAATAGGTATTATCTAAATTGTTTAAAACTGAAAATGTATCGTCAAAATGCAATAAATCAGTTTTATAGCATTTGAATTTTATATTTATATTAAATCCCATTAAAATCTATAAAATTTTTTTTAGAATTTCATATTTTTTCGAAATACAGAAAATTAAAGCAGAAAATTAAAGTATTTATTCATTGACGTTAGAGGGTTTATGTTAAACTCATTTGCTAAAATTTATTACACTTTTAAATAGAATTTCATGAAATTATGGGAAAATCAAATTTTATATTTCTTGGTTATAGGATATTTAAATGTTCAGAACTTGAATGCTGAATTCAAATGCAAAATAACGTTTTAGCATTTGAATATTAATTTATATTAAAACCATTAAATCTGAAATCAATATTAATTTAGAATATTCATTTTTTCAAACATGAAACATTGAAAGTCGAAAATGCAAATGGCATTTATGGCTATTTCGACGTTTTAAGGTTTAGTTTTCTGACAAAACTATTTCAATCAGTTTAAACTTTTAATAAATTTCACTGCATTAAATATGAAAAAAATTTATGATTTTTTAGGAATATAGTTATTATCTAAAATTTTCAAGCTCAGAAAATGTGCTAAAATAGCATTTTATTGCATTTTCGACGATTTAGAGCGGTTTGAGTGCTTTTCTGGCAAACTCATTTTTAGCTAAAATACTTAGATTTTAACTATTAAATAGAATTTCTACTGCAATTGAAATTTATGGAAAGTAAGCAAAATTTATATTTTCTTTTAGGAAGCTTACTCATAGGTGTTTTTATCTAAAAATTGTTTTCAGAAAATCCTTGAAAATCAAAATCCTGGAAAACCCTTGAATCGTCAAAAAATGCAATAAAATAACGTTTTATAGCATTTTTTAATATTTATAAATTATTTACATATTTTTAAAAAATCCCATTAAAAATATATGAAAATCAATATTTTTATAGAATATTTCATATTATTTTCCAAAAATACATGAAACATTAAAAAGCTCAGAAAAATGTGCTAAAATCTTATTTTATTGCATTTTTCGACGATTTAGAGCGGTTTGAGTGCTTTTCTGGCAAAACTCATTTTTTAGCTACAATACTTAGATTTTTACACTTTTAAATAAAATTTCTACTGCAATTGATATTTATGGGAAAAGTAAGCTAAATTTAATGATGTTCTTGTAGGAAGCTTACTCATAGGTGTATTTTATCTAAAAAAATGTTTTTTCTAGAAAATCCTTGAAAATGCCTTGAATCGTCAAAAAATGCAATAAAATAACGTTTTATAGTATTTTTGAATATTTATATATTATTTACATATTTTTAAAAAATCCCAAAACTCATTTTTTAGCTAAAATACTTAGATTATCACACTTTTAAATAGAATTTCTACTGCAATTGAAATTTATGGGAAAAGTAAGCCAAATTTTATGATTTTCTTTTAGGAAGCTTACTCATACGTGTATTTTATCTAAAAAATTTTTTTTTTAAGAAAATCCTTGAAAATGCCTTAAATCGTCAAAAAATGCAATAAAATGAAGTTTTATAGCATTTTAAATATTTATTATTTATTTACATATTTTTAAAAAATCCCATAAAAATCTATAAAAATCAATACTTTTATTGAATATTTCATATTATTTTTTAAAAATACTTGAAATATTAAAAAGCTCAGAAAAATGTGCTAAAATGGTATTTTATTGCATATTTCGACGTTTTAGAGTGGTTTGAGTGCTTTTCTGGCAAAACTCTTTTTTTTGCTAAAATATTTAGATTATCAAACTTTTAAATAGACTTTCTACTGCAATTGAAATTTATGGGAAAAGTAAGCAAAATTTTATGATTTTCTTTTAGGAACCTTACTCATAGGTGTATTTTATCTAAAAAAAATAGTTTTTCAGAAAATCCTTGAAAATGCCTTAAATCGTCAAAAAATGCAATAAAATCAAGTTTTATAGCATTTTTTAATATTTATTAATTATTTACATATTTTTAAAAATCCCATTAAAAATCTATAAAAATCAATATTTTTATAGAATATTTCATATTATTTTCGAAAAATACATGAAACATTAAAAAGCTCAGAAAAATGTGCTAAAATCGTATTTTATTGCATATTTCTACGTTTTAGAGCGGTTTGAGTGCTTTTCTGGCAAAACTCATTTTTTAGCTAAAATACTTAGATTATCAAACTTTTAAATAGACTTTCTACTGCAATTGAAATTTATGGAAAAAGTAAGCAAAATTTTATGATTTTCTTTTAGGAACCTTACTCATTGGTGTATTTTATCTAAAAATAGTTTTTCAGAAAATCCTTGAAAATGCCTTGAATCGTCAAAAAAGCAATAAAATAACGTTTTATAGCATTTTTGAATATTTATAAATGATTTACATATTTTTAAAAAATCCCATTAAAAATCTGTAAAAATCAATATTAATTGAGAATATTTCATATTATTTTCCAAAAAAATATGAGACATTAAAAAGCTCAGAAAAATGTGCTAAAATGGCATTTTATGGCATATTTCGACGTTTTAGAGCGGTTTGAGTGTTTTTCTGACAAAACTCATTTTTTAGCTAAAATACGTAGATTTTTAAACTTTTATATAGAATTTCTACTGCAAATTGACCATGTTTCTTTATTTTTCGTCCGATTTTTTTTTATTTTTGGTGTACGTTTAGAAGCATATAAGTTACAATTAATGACAAAGTTTCAATAAGATTGGCCAACAAACAACTGAGAAAAAAAATATTTAGTGATTTTGACAAATGGCACCATGTTTTGCACACATTGGCACTATAAGTGACTCTTCCGACAATCCCCACTGTTAGAATACGTCTAAAACTAATGTTGGCTGAATGCAATTAATCTAATATACCTTATTTTTGTTCTAAAAAAAAAAAATTTGGTACGCTTTTTTGGCAGTCCCCAAAATATCTGCCTTTTACCCCCCACAAAATCAAAAATATTTGAGATATTCGAAAAAGTACTTCAGCAAAAATTAAAACACACTTTGTTTTATATTGTCTGTGAAAATCATTTCAATCCAATCATTATTAATGGTAAAAGTTCAAAGCAATAGGCGAAAATCTTGCTTTCGAGATATTTGGGTAAACGCGCGGACTAGCAAATTACGCAAGAAAATACAAAAAAAATTCACGAAAATCGCACTATTTTGAGCTTCTCTTTGCAATGTAAGTGATTTCTTATTGTTTCCCGTGTATGAAACACCGTTTTCTTTAGTTCTACCAGAGGTAACATAGAAAACTCTTCTCTTATAGTCGGTAACATTTCTTCAAAGCCACCACCACCTTCCAGTATAAACTATACAAATAATATTATTTTGGCCTTCTTTTTTATTAGTTTTTCTTATTTATCTTATGCATAATATCATTAATGAATAAATGATATAAGCAGAAAAAAGGTATTAGCAATAATAGCGTCAGTATAAAATATTTTATGAGCGGCGGTCAGACTGACGACATCGATAAAATCGATAAATGGTGTGGTGCATCATCATGCAAGCTCCGCCCACCTCTGATATAAGCCCCTCCTACACTGTAATGATGTTAAGTGGTAAATTTAGTGTATTATGAAGAAAAATAGACAGAAAATTAAAAAAACAATAAAAAAAAATATAAAAAATTCACCTCGCAGTTATGCATATATTTACCAGGCGGGTCGCCACCAGACATGTTTCAAGTAGCTATAATTTGGTTTAGAAACATCGTATTATGATGGGGTTTTCACCAAAATGTTGCCAAATACCTATACTACTTTTCTGTAAACAAAACCCAATTTCATATTTTTTCGAATAATTCTCATGACGCGCGAAAATTTGCCGGACTGGTCGTCAAAAAATGCAATAAAATGAAGTTTTATAGCATTTTTATTATTTATTATTTATTTACATATTTTTAAAAAATCCCATAAAAATCTATAAAAAATCAATACTTTTATTGAATATTTCATATTATTTTTTAAAAAATACTTGAAATATTAAAAAGCTCAGAAAAATGTGCTAAAATGGCATTTTATGGCATATTTCGACGTTTTAGAGCGGTTTGAGTGTTTTTCTGACATAACTCATTTTTTAGCTAAAATACGTAGATTTTCAAACTTTTAAATAGAATTTCTACTGCAATTGAAATTTATGAGAAAAGTAAGGAAAATTTAATGATTTTCTTTTAGGAAGCTTACTCCTAAGTGTATTTTATCTAAAAAAAATAGTTTTTTTCAGAAAATCTTTGAAAATGCCTTAAATCGTCAAAAAATGCAATATAATAACGTTTTATAGCATTTTTGAATATTTATTAATTATTTACATATTTTTAAAAAATCATTTAAAAAATCTATAAAAATCAATATTAACTTAGAATATTTCATATTATTTTCGAAAAATACATGAAACATTTTTAATGTTTCATGTAGCTCAGAAAAATGTGCTAAAATCGTATTTTTTTGCATATTTCGACGTTTTAGAGCGGTTTGAATGTTTTTCTGGCAAAACTCATTTTTAAGATAAAATACTTAGATGTCCACACTTTTAAATAGAATTTCTACTTCAATTGAAATTTATGGGAAAAGTAAGCAAAATTTTGTGATTTTCTTTTAGGAAGCTTACTCATCTTTTATCTAAAAAAAAGTTTTTCAGAAAATCCTTGAAAATGCCTTAAATCGTCAAAAAATGCAATAAAATATATAGCATTTTTTAATATTTATAAATTATTTACATATTTTTAAAAAATCCCATTAAAAATCTATAAAAATCAATATTTTTATAGAATATTTCATATTATTTTCGAAAAATACATGTAACATTAAAAAGTTCAGAAAAATGTGCTAAAATCGTATTTTATTGCATAATTCAACGTTTTAGTGCGGTTTGAGTGCTTTCCTGGGAAAACTTATTTTTTAACTAAAATACTTAGATTTTCACACTTTTAAATAGAATTTCTACTGCAATTGAAATTTATGGGAAAAGTAAGCAAAATTTTATGATTTTCTTTTAGGAAGCTTACTCATAGGTATATTTTATCTAAAAAATAGTTTTCAGAAAATCCTTGAAAATGCCTTAAATCGTCAAAAAATGCAATAAAATCAAGTTTTATAGCATTTTTGAATATTTCATAATTATTTAACTATTTTTAAAAAATCCCATTAAAAATCTATAAAAATCAATATTAATTTAGAATATTTCATATTATTTTCCAAAAATACATGAAACATTAAAAAGCTCAGAAAAATGTGCTAAAATAGTATTTTATTGCATTTTTCGACGATTTAGAGCGGTTTGAGTGCTTTTCTGACAAAACTAATTTTTTAGATAAAATATTTAGATTTTCACACTTTTATATAGAATTTCTACTGCAATTGAAATTTATGGGAAACGTAAGCAAAATTTTATGATTTTCTTTTAGGAAGCTTACTCATAGGTATATTTTATCTAAAAAATAGTTTTTCAGAAAATCCTTGAAAATGCCTTGAATCGTCAAAAAATGCAATAAAATAACGTTTTATAGCATTTTTGAATATTTATTAATTATTTACATATTTTTAAAAAATCATATTAAAAATCTATAAAAATCAATATTTTTAAAGAATATTTCATATTATTTTCGAAAATACATGAAACATCAAAAAGCTAAGAAAAATGTGCTAAAATGTATTTTATTGCATTTTCGACGTTTTAGAGCGGTTTGAGTGCTTTTCTGGCAAAACTCATTTTTTAGCTAAAATACTTAGATTTTCACACTTTTAAATAGAATTTCTACTGCAATTGAAATTTATGGGAAAAGTAAGCAAAATTTTATGATTTTCTTTTAGGAAGCTTACTCATAGGTATTTTATCTAAAAAATTTTTCAGAAAATCCTTGAAAATGCCTTGAATCGTCAAAAAATGCAATAAAATAACGTTTTATAGCATTTTTGAATATTTATAAATGATTTACATATTTTAAAAAAAAACCCATTAAAAATCTGTAAAAATCAATATTAATTTAGAATATTTCATATTATTTTCCAAAAATACACGAAACAATAAAAAGCTCAGAAAAATGTGCTAAAATGGCATTTTATGCATATTTTCGACGTTTTAGAGCGGTTTGAGTGCTTTTCTGACAAAACTCATTTTTAGCTAAAATACTAGATTTTCAACTTTTAAATAGAATTTCTACTGCAATTGAAATTTATGGAAAAGTAAGCAAAATTTAATGATTTTCTTTTAGAAGCTTACTCTAGGTGTATTTTATCTAAAAAATAGTTTTTCAGAAAATCCTTGAAAATGCCTTAAATCGTCAAAATGCAATTAAAATCAAGTTTTATAGCATTTTTAATATTTATAATTATTTACATATTTTAAAAATCCCATTAAAAATCTATAAAATCAATATTTTTATAGAATATTTCATATTATTTTCGAAAATACATGAAACATTAAAAGCTCAGAAAATGTGTAAAATCGTATTTTATTGCATTTTCGACGTTTTAGAGCGGTTTGAGTGCTTTCTGCAAACTCATTTTAGCTAAAATACTTAGATTTTCACACTTTTAAATAGAATTTCTACTGCAATTGAAATTTATGGGAAAAGTAAGCAAAATTTTATGATTTTCTTTATGGAAGCTTACTTATAGGTTATTTTATCTAAAAATTGTTTTCAGAAAATCCTTGAAAATGCCTTAAATCGTCAAAAATGCAATAAAATAAGTTTTATAGATTTTAATATTATATAATTATTTACATATTTTTAAAAATCCCATTAAAATCTATAAAAATCAATATTTTTATAGAATATTTCATATTATTTTCGAAAATACATGAAACATTAAAAGCTCAGAAAAATGTGCTAAAATCGTATTTTATTGCATATTTCGACGTTTTAGAGCGGTTTGAGTGCTTTTCTGAGCAAACTCATTTTTAGCTAAAATTAGATTTTCACACTTTAAATAGAATTTCTACTGCAATTGAAATTTATGGAAAATAAGCAAAATTTTATGATTTTCTTTAGGAAGCTTACTATAGGTTATTTTATCTAAAAAATAGTTTTAGAAAATCTTGAAAATGCTTGAATCGTCAAAATGCAATAAAATAACGTTTTATAGATTTTTGAATATTATAAATTATTTACATATTTTAAAAATCCATTAAAATCTTAAAAATCAATATTTTATAGAATATTTCATATTATTTTCGAAAATACATGAAACATTAAAAAGCTCAGAAAAATGTGTAAAATCGTATTTTATGCATATTTCGACGTTTTAGAGCGTTTGAGTGCTTTTCTGCAAAACTCATTTTTAGCTAAAATACTTAGATTTTCACACTTTTAAATAGAATTTCTACTGCAATTGAAATTTATGGGAAAAGTAAGCAAAATTTATGATTTCTTTTAGGAAGCTTACTCATAGGTATTTTATCTAAAAAATTGTTTTCAGAAAATCTTGAAAATGCCTTAATCGTCAAAAATGCAATAAAATAAGTTTATAGATTTTAATATTTAATTATTTACTATTTTTAAAAATCCCATTAAAAATCTATAAAATCAATATTTTTATAGAATATTTCATTATTTTCGAAAAATACATGAAACATTAAAAACCTCAGAAAAATGTGCTAAAATAGCATTTTATTGCATTTTTCGACGATTTAGAGCGGTTTGAGTGCTTTTCTGACAAAACTCATTTTTTAGCTAAAATACTTAGATTTTCACTTCTAAATAGAATTTCTACTGCAATTGAAATTAATGGGAAAAGTAAGCAAAATTTAATGATTTTCTTTTTGGAAGCTTTCTTATAGGTGTATCTTATATAAAAAAAATTGTTTTCAGAAAATCCTTGAAATGCCTTAAATCGTCAAAAAATGCAATAAAATAAAGTTTTATAGCATTTTTTAATATTTCATAATTATTTAACTATTTTTTAAAAATTCCATTAAAAATCTTTAAAAATCAATATTTTTATAGAATATTTAATATTATTTTCGAAAAATACATGAAACTTTAAAAAGCTCAGCAAAATGTGCTAAAATGTATTTTATTGCATATTTCGACGTTTAGAGCGGTTTGAGTGCTTTTCTGACAAAACTCATTTTTTAGCTAAAATACTAGATTTTCAACTTTTAAATAGAATTTCTACTGCAATTGAAATTTATGGGAAAAGTAAGCAAATTTAATGATTTTTTAGGAAGCTTACTCAGGTGTATTTTATCTAAAAAATAGTTTTCAGAAAATCTTGAAAATGCCTTAAATCGTCAAAAATGCAATAAAATAACGTTTTATAGCATTTTTAATATTTATTAATTATTTACATATTTTTAAAAATCCATTAAAATCTATAAAAATCAATATTATTTAGAATATTTCATATTATTTTCAAAAATACATGAAACATTAAAAGCTCAGAAAAATGTGCTAAAATGTATTTTATTGCATATTTCGACGTTTTAGAGCGGTTTGAGTGCTTTCTGCAAAACTCATTTTTAGCTAAAATACTAGATTTTCACACTTTTAAATAGAATTTCTACTGCAATTGAAATTTATGGGAAAAGTAAGCAAAATTTAATGATTTCTTTAGGAAGCTTACTATAGTGTATTTTATCTAAAAAATTTTTTCAGAAAATCCTTGAAATGCCTTAAATCGTCAAAAATGCAATAAATAACGTTTTATAGCATTTTTTAATATTATATTAATTATTTAACATATTTTTAAAAATCCATTAAAAATCTATAAAAATCAATATTTTAATTTAGAATATTTCAATTATTTTATAAATACATGAAACATTAAAAAGCTCAGAAAAATGTGCTAAAATATGATTTTATTGCATTTTCGACGTTTTAAGCAGTTTGAGTGCTTTCTGGCAATTTAAATAGAATTTCTACTGCAATTGAAATTTATGGAAAAGTAAGCAAATTTATGATTTTCTTTAGGAAGCTTACTATAGGTGTATTTTATCTAAAAATGTTTTCAGAAAATCTGAAATGCCTTAATCGTCAAAAATGCAATAAATCAGTTTTACATTTTAATATTATCATATTTACATATTTTTAAAAATCCATTAAAAATCTTAAAAATCAATATTTTTAGAATATTTCATATTATTTTCAAAATACATGAAACATTAAAAGTCAGAAAAATGTGCTAAAATAGTATTTTATTGCATTTTCGACGATTTAGGGGTTTGAGTGCTTTTCTGCAAAACTCATTTTTAGCTAAAATCTTAGATTTTCACACTTTAAATAGAATTTACTGCAATTGAAATTTATGGGAAAAAAGCAAAATTTATGATTTTTTTTAGAAGCTTACTATAGGTTATTTTATCTAAAATATTTCAGAAAACTGAAATGCTTAATCGTCAAAAATGCAATAAAATAACTTTATAGCATTTTTAATATTTATAAATTATTTACATATTTTAAAAATCCCATTAAAATCTATAAAATCAATATTTTTTAGAATATTTCATATTATTTTCGAAAATACATGAAACATTAAAAACTCAGAAAATGTGCTAAAATAGATTTTATTGCATTTTTCGACGATTTAGACGGTTTGAGTGCTTTCTGAAAACTCATTTTTAGCTAAAATACTTAGATTTTCCACTTTTAAATAAATTTACTGCATTGAAATTTATGGGAAAAGTAAGCAAAATTTAATGATTTTCTTTAGGAAGCTTACTATAGTGTATTTATTAAAAATTGTTTCAGAAAATCCTTGAAAATGCCTAAATCGTCAAAAACAATAAAATCATTTATAGCATTTTTTAATATTTATAATTTTACTTTTTTAAAAATCCCATTAAAATCTTAAAAATCAATATTTTTTAGAATATTTCATATTATTTTCAAAATAATGAAACATTAAAACTCGAAATGTGCTAAATGATTATTGCATTTTCGACGTTAGACGGTTTGAGTGCTTTTCGCAAAACTCATTTAGCTAAAATACTAGATTTTAACTTTTAAATAAATTTACTGCAATTGAAATTTGGAAAAGTAAGCAATTTAATGATTTTCTTTTGAAGCTTCTTATAGGTGTATTTATTAAAAATGTTTTCAGAAAATCTTGAAATCCTTAATCGTCAAAATGCAATAAAATAAGTTTTAGCATTTTAATATTTTATTATTTAATATTTTAAAAATCCCATTAAAAATCTATAAAAATCAATATTTTATAGAATATTTCATATTATTTTCGAAAATACATGAAACATTAAAAGCTCAGAAAAATGTGCTAAAATGTATTTTATTGCATTTTCGACGTTTAAGCGTTTGAGTGCTTTTCTGCAAACTCTTTTTAGCTAAAATACTAGATTTTCACACTTTAAATAGAATTTCACTGCAATTGAAATTTATGGAAAAGTAAGCAAAATTTTGATTTTCTTTTAGGAAGCTACTATAGGTGTATTTTATCTAAAAATGTTTATCAGAAAATCCTTGAAATGCCTTAAATCGTCAAAAATGCAATAAAATAAGTTTATAGCATTTTTGAATATTTATAAATTATTTACATATTTTTAAAAAATCCCATTAAAAATCTATAAAAATCAATATTTTTATAGAATATTTCATATTATTTTCGAAAAATACATGAAACATTAAAAAGCTCAGAAAAATGTTCTAAAATCGTATTTTATTGCATATTTCGACGTTTTAGAGCGGTTTGAGTGCTTTTCTGGCAAAACTCATTTTTTAGCTAAAATACTTAAAATTATCACACTTTTAAATAGAATTTCTACTGCAATTGAAATTTATGGGAAAAGTAAGCAAAATTTTATGATTTTCTTTTAGGAAGCTTACTCATAGGTATATTTTATCTAAAAAAATAGTTTTTCAGAAAATCTTTGAAAATGCCTTGAATCGTCAAAAACTGCAATAAAATAACGTTATATAGCATTTTTTAATATATATAAATTATTTACATATTTTTAAAAAATCCCATTAAAAATTTATAAAAATCAATATTTATTTAGAATATTTCATATTATTTTCCAAAAATACATGAAACATTAAAAAGCTCAGAAAAATGGCCTAAAATTGCATTTTATGGCATATTTCGACGTTTTAGAGCAGTTTGAGTGCTTCTCTGACAAAACTCATTTTTAGCTAAAATACGTAGATTGAAATTTATGGGAAAAGTTAGCAAAATTTTATGATTTTCGTTTAGAAAGCTTACTCATAGGTGTATTTTATCTAAAAAAACATAGTTTTTCAGAAAATCCTTGAAAATGCCTTAAATCGTCAAAAAATGCAAATAAATCAAGTTTTATAGAATTTTTGAATATTTAATAATTATTTATATATTTTTAAAAAATCACATTAAAAATCTATAAAAATCAATATTAATTTAGAATATTTCATATTATTTTCCAAAAATACATGAAACATTAAAAAGCTCAGAAAAATTGCATAAAATATCATTCTATGGCATATTTCGACGTTTTAGAGCGGTTTGAGTGCTTTACTCACAAAACTCATTTTTTAACTAAAATACGTAGATTTTCAAACTTTTAAATAGAATTTCTACTGCAATTGAAATTTATGGGAAAAGTTAGCAAAATTTTATGATTTTCTTTTAGGAAGCTTACTCATAGGTATATTTTATCTAAAAAAAATAGTGTTTTCAGAAAATCCTTGAAAATGCCTTAAATCGTCAAAAAATGCAAGAAAATCATGTTTTATAGCATTTTTGAATATATATTAATAAAAGGTAGATGGGATACAAGGAAAATAGAATCAGTAAGTAAAAGAGAGGAAGGTTTATAAACTAAAAGAGGAGGCAGTTAGGGTAAGATATAAACAACTTTTGGGAGGATAGATGGGCTAGTGAGAGTGTAGGCAATGGGTCGAAAATGTATGGGGTAGATTTAAAAATGTAGTGTTAGAGTGTTCAGCAGAAGTTTGTGGTTACAGGCAGTGGGTGCGGGAGGGAAGAGGAGCGATTGGTGGAATGATGATGTAAAGAGAGTAGTAAGGAGAAAAAGTTAGCATATGAGAGGTTTTTACAAAGTAGAAGTGATGCAAGGAGGGAAGAGTATATGGAGAGAAAAGGAGAAGTTAAAGAGTGGTGAAGCAATGTAAAAGAGAGCAGATGAGAGAGTGGGTGAGATGTTATCAGCAAATTTTGTTGAAAATAAGAAAAAGTTTTGGAATGAGATTAATAAGTTGAGGAAGCCTAGAGAACAAATGGATTTGACAGTTAAAAATAGGAGAGGAGAGTTATTAAATGGAGAGTTAGAGGTATCGGGAAGATGGAGAGAATATTTTGAGGATTTGTTAAATGTTGATGAAGACAGGGAAGCTGTGATTTCTGTGTAGGGCAAGGAGGAATAACATCTTGTAGGAGTGTGGAAGAGCCAGTTGTGGGTGTAGGGGAAGTTCGTGAGGCAGTGGGTAGAATGAAAGGGGGTAAGGCAGCTGGGATTGATGGGATAAAGATAGAAATGTTAAAAGCAGGTGGGGATATAATTTTGGAGTGGTTGGTGCTATTATTTAATAAATGTATGGAAGAGGGTAAGGTACCTAGGATTGGCAGAGAGCGTGTATTGTTCCTTTGTATAAAGGCAAAGGGGACAAAAGAGAGTGCAAAAATTATAGGGGAATAAGTCTGTTGAGTGTACCTGGTAAAGTGTATGGTAGAGTTATTATTGAAAGAATTAAGAGTAAAACAGAAAGCAGGATAGCAGATGAACAAGGGGGCTTTAGGAAAGGTAGGGGTGTGTAGACCAAGTGTTTACAGTGAAACATATAGGTGAACAGTATTTGGGTAAGGGTAAAGATGTTTTGTGGCATTTATGGATTTGGAAAAGGCGTATGATAGGGTAGATAGGGGGCAATGTGGCAGATGTTGCAGGTGTATGGAATAGGAGGAAGGTTACTGAAAGCAGTGAAGAGTTTTTATGAGGATAGTGAGGCTCAGGTTAGAGTGTGTAGGAGGGAAGGGGACTATTTCCCAGTAAAAGTGGGCCTTAGACAAGGATGTGTGATGTCACCGTGGTTGTTCAATATATTTATAGACGGGGTTGTAAGAGAAGTGAATGCGAGGGTCTTGGCAAGAGGTGTTGGGCTAAAAGATAAAGAAGCAAATACAAAGTGGGAGTTGTCACAGTTGCTTTTGCTGATGACACTGTGCTTTTGGGAGATTCTGAAGAGAAGCTGCAGAGGTTGGTGGATGAATTTGGTAGGGTGTGTAAAAGAAGAAAATTGAAAGTGAATATAGGAAAGAGTAAGGTGATGAGGATAACAAAAAGAATAGGTGACGAAAGATTGGATATCAGATTGGAGGGAGAGAGTATGGAGGAGGTGAATGTATTCAGATATTTGGGAGTGGACATGTCGGCGGATGGGTCTATGAAGGATGAGGTGAATCATAGAATTGATGAGGGGAAAAGGGTGAGTGGAGCACTTCGGAGTCTGTGGAGACAAAGAACCTTGTCCATGGAAGTAAAGAGGGGAATGTATGAGAGTATAGTTATACCAACGCTCTTATATGGTGTGAAGCATGGTGATGAATGTTGCAAACGAGGAGAAGGCTGAGGCATGGATGTCATGTCTGAGGTCAATGTGTGGTGTGAATATAATGCAGAGAATTCGAGTTTGAAATTAGGAGGAGGTCCTGGGATTACCAAAACGATTGTCCAGAGAGCTGAGGAGGGGTTGTTGAGGTGGTTTGGACATGTAGAGAATGGAACGAGACAGAGTGACTTCTGAGAGTGTATAAATCTGTAGTGGAGGGAAGGCGGGGTAGGGGTCGGCCTAGAAAGGTTGGAGGAGGGAAGGAAGTTTTGTGGAGGGCTTGGACTTCCAGCAAGCATGTGTGAGCGTATTTGATAGGAGTGAATGGAGGCATATGGTTTTAATACTTGACGTGCTGTTGGAGTGTAGCAGTAACATTTATGAAGGATTCAGGAAACTGCAGGCCGGACTTGAGTCCTGAGATGGGAAGTACAGTGCGGCACTCTGAAGGAGGGGTGTTAATGTTGCAGTTTTATAACTGTAGTGTAAAGCACCCTTCTGGCAAGACAGTGATGGAGTGAATGATGATGAAAGTTTTTCTTTTTTCGGGCCACCCTGCCTTGGTGGGAATCGGCCGATGTGTTAATAAAAAAATTTTTTTTATAGAATATTTCATATTATTTTCGAAAAATACATGAAACATTAAAAAACCTCAGAAAAATGTGCTAAAATCGTTTTTTATTGCATATTGCGACGTTTTAGAGCGGTTTGAGTGCTTTTCTGGCAAAACTCATTTTTTAGCTAAAATACACTTTTAAATAGAATTTCTACTGCAATTGAAATTTATGGGAAAAGTAAGCAAAACTTTATGATTTTCTTTTAGGAAGCTTACTCATAGGTATATTATATCTAAAAAAAATAGTTTTTTCAGAAAATCCTTGAAAATGCCTTTTAATCGTCAAAAAATGCAATAAAATAACGTTTTATAGCATTTTTAATATATATATAAATTATTTACGTATTTTTAAAAAAATCCCATTAAAGCTCAGAAAAATGGACTAAAATTGCATTTTATGGCCTATTTCGACGTTTTAGAGCAGTTTCAGTGCTTTTCTGGCAAAACTCATTTTTTAGCTAAAATACTTAGATTATCACACTTTTAAATAGAATTTCTACTGCAATTGAAATTTATGTTAAAAGTAAGCAATATTTTATGATTTTCGTTTAGGAAGCTTACTGATAAGTATATTTTATCTAAAAAAATATTTTTTTTAGAAAATCCTTGAAAATGCCTTGAATCGTCAAAAAATGCAATAAAATCAAGTTTTATAGCATTTTTGAATATTTATTAATTATATACATATTTTTAAAAATTCAATTAAAAATCTATAAAAATAAATATTATTATATAATATTTCATATTATTTTTATAAAATACATGAAACATAAAAAATATCATAAAAATGTGCTAAAATGGTATTTTATTGCATATTTCGACGATTTAGAGCGGTTTGAGTGCTTTTCTGGCAAAACTCATTTTTTAGCTAAAATACTTAGATTATCACACTTTTAAATAGAATTTCTACTGCAATTTAAATTTCCGGGAAAAGTAAGCAAAATTTTATGATTTTCTTTTAGGAAGCTTACTCATAGCTGTATTTTATCTAAAAAAAATAGTTTTCAAAAAATCCTTGAAAATGCCTTAAACCGTCAAAAAATGCAATAAAATAACGTTTTATAGCATTTTTGAATATTTATAAATTATTTACATATTTTTAAAAAATCACATTAAAAATGTACAAAAATCAATATTAATTTACAATATTTCATATTATTTTCCAAAAATACATTAAACATTAAAAAGCTCAGAAAAATGTGCTAAAATCGTATTTTATTGCATATTTCGACGTTTTAGAGTGGTTTGAGTGCTTTTCTGGCAAAACTCATTTTTTAGCTAAAATACTTAGATTATCACACTTTTAAATAGAATTTCTACTGCAATTGAAATTTATGGGAAAAGTAAGCAAAATTTTATGATTTTCTTTTAGGAAGCTTACTGATAAGTATATTTTATCTAAAAAAATATTTTTTTAGAAAATCCTTGAAAATGCCTTGAATCGTCAAAAAATGCAATAAAATCAAGTTTTATAGCATTTTTAATATATATTAATTATTTACATATTTTTAAAAAATCCCATTACAAATCTATAAAAATCAATATTTTTATAGAATATTCAATATTATTTTCGAAAAATACATGAAACATTAAAAAGCTCAGAAAAAAGTGCTAAAATCGTATTTTATTGCATATTTCGACGTTTTAGAGCAGATTGAGTGCTTTTCTGGCAAAACTCATTTTTTAGCTAAAATACTTAGATTATCACACTTTGAAATAGAATTTCTACTGCAATTGAAATTTATGGGAAAAGTAAGCAAAATTTTATGATTTTCTTTTAGGAAGCTTACTCATAGGTATATTTTATTTAAAAAAATAGTTTTTTAGAAAATCCTTGAAAATGCCTTGAATCGTCAAAAAATGCAATAAAATAACGTTTTATAGCATTTTTTAATATTTATAAATTATTTACATATTTTTAAAAAATCCCATTAAAAATCTATAAAAATCAATATTAATTTAGAATATTTCATATTATTTTCAAAAATACATGAAACATTAAAAAGCTCAGAAAAATTGCCTAAAATCTGCATTTTATTGCATATTTGACGTTTAGAGCGGTTTGAGTGCTTTTCTGACAAAACTCATTTTTTAGCTAAAATACGTAGATTTTCAACTTTTAAATAGAATTTCTACTGCAATTGAAATTTATGGGAAAAGTAAAAATTTTATGATTTTCTTTAGGAAGCTTAATCATAGGTATTTTATCTAAAAATAGTTTTTCAGAAAATCCTTGAAAATGCCTTAATCGTCAAAAAAAGCAATAAAATAACGTTTTATAGCATTTTTGAATATTTATAATTATTTACATATTTTTAAAAATCCCATTAAATCATAAAAAAATAATATTAGAAATTTCATATTATTTTCAATAGAAACATAAATTCTCTGTAAAATCGTTTTATTGCATTTCGAGTTTAGAGGTTGAGTCTTTCTGCAAAACTCATTTTTAGCTAAAATACTAGATTTCACACTTTTAAATAGAATTTCTACTGCAATTGAAATTTATGATAAAAGTAAGCAAATTTTATGATTTTCTTTTAGGAAGCTTACTATAGTATATTTTATCTAAAAAATTTTTTCAGAAAATCCTTGAAATGCCTTAATCGTCAAAAATGCAATAAAATCAAGTTTTAAGCATTTTTGAATATTATAAATTATTTACTATTTTTAAAAATCCCATTAAAAATCTTAAAAATCAATATTTTTATAGAATATTCATATTATTTTCGAAAAATACATGAAACATTAAAAGCTCAGAAAAATGTGCTAAAATAGTATTTTATTGCATATTTCGACGATTTAGAGCAGTTTGAGTGCTTTTCTGGCAAAACCCTTTTTAGCTAAAATACTTGATTATCACAACTTTGAAAAGAATTTCTACTGCAATTGAAATTTATGGGAAAAGTAAGCAAAATTTTATGATTTTCTTTTAGGAAGCTTACTATAGGTATATTTTATTTAAAAAAAAGTTTTTCAGAAAATCCTTGAAAATGCCTTGAATCGTCAAAAATGCAATAAAATAACGTTTTATAGCATTTTAATATTTATAAATTATTTACATATTTTTAAAAACTCCAATTAAAAATCTATAAAAATCAATATTATTTAGAATATTTCATATTATTTTCAAAAATACATGAAACATTAAAAAGTTCAGAAAATGGCTAAAATTGTTTTATGGCAATTTTCGACGATTTAGAGCGGTTTGAGTGCTTTTCTGACAAAACTCATTTTTAGCTAAAATATGTAGATTTTCAACTTTAAATAGAATTTATACTGCAATTGAAATTTATGGGAAATAAGCAAAATTTAATGATTTTCTTTTAGGAAGCTTACTCATAGTGTATTTTATCTAAAAAAATTGTTTTTCAGAAAATCCTTGAAAATGCCTTAAATCGTCAAAAATGCAATAAAATAAGTTTTACAGCATTTTTGAATATTTAATAGTTATTTACTATATTTTTAAAATCCCATTAAAATCTATAAAAATCAATATTATTATAGAATATTTCATATTATTTTCAAAAATACATGAAACATTAAAAAGCTCAAAAAATGCTAAAATTCATTTTATTGCATATTTCGACGTTTTAGAGCGTTTGAGTGCTTTCTGGCAAAACTCATTTTTAGCTAAAATACTTAGATTTTAAACTTTTAAATGAATTTACTGCAATTAAATTTGGAAAAGTAAGCAAAATTTTATGATTTTCTTTAGGAAGCTTACTCATAGGTTATTTTATCTAAAAATAGTTTTCAGAAAATCCTTGAAAATGCTTTGAATCGTCAAAAATGCAAAAAATAAGTTTTATAGCATTTTTGAATATAAAATTATTTATATTTTAAAATCCATTAAAATCTATAACAATATTTTAGTATTTCAATATTTTCAAAATCATAAACATTAAAAGCTCAGAAAATTGCTAAAAATTTTATTGCATATTTCGACGTTTTAGAGCGTTTGAGTGCTTTTCTGGCAAAACTCATTTTTAGCTAAAATACTTAGATTATCACACTTTTAAATAGAATTTCACTGCAATTGAAATTTATGGGAAAAGTAAGCAAATTTTATGATTTTCTTTTAGGAAGCTTACTCATAGGTATATTTTATCTAAAAAATAGTTTTCAGAAAATCCTTGAAAATGACTTGAATCGTCAAAAATGCAATAAATAAGTTTTATAGCATTTTGAATTTATAAATTATTTACATATTTTTAAAAATCCATTAAAATCTATAAAAATCAATATTAATTAGAATATTTCATATTATTTTCAAAATACATGAAACATTAAAAAGCTCAGAAAAATGTCTAAAATCGTATTTTATGATATTTCGACGTTTTAGAGCGGTTTGAGTGCTTTTCTGGAAAACTCATTTTTAGCTAAAATACTTAGATTATCACACTTTTAAATAGAATTTCTACTGCAATTGAAATTTATGGAAAAGTAAGCAAAATTTTATGATTTTCTTTTAGGAAGCTTACTATAGTATATTTTATCTAAAAATAGTTTTTCAGAAAATCCTTGAAAATGCCTTGAATCGTCAAAAATGCAATAAAATAAGTTTTATAGCATTTTGAATATTTAAATTATTTACATATTTTAAAAATCCCATTAAAATCTATAAAAATCAATATTTTTAGAATATTTCATTATTTTCGAAAAATACATGAAACATTAAAAGCTCAGAAAAAGTGCTAAAATCGTATTTTATTGCATATTTCGACGTTTTAGAGCGGTTTGAGTGCTTTCTGAAAACTCATTTTTGCTAAAATACTTAGATTTCACACTTTAAATAGAATTTCACTGCAATTGAAATTATGGGAAAAGTAGCAAATTTTATGATTTTCTTTAGGAAGCTTACTGATAGTATATTTTATCTAAAAAATAGTTTTCAGAAAATCCTTGAAAATGCCTTAAATCGTCAAAAATGCAATAAAATCAAGTTTTATAGCATTTTTGAATATTTATTAATTATTTACATATTTTTAAAAATCCCATTAAAATCTATAAAAATCAATATTTTTATAGAATATTTCATATTATTTTCGAAAATACATGAAACATTAAAAAGCTCAGAAAAATGTGCTAAAATCGTATTTTATTGCATATTTCGACGTTTTAGAGCAGTTTGAGTGCTTTTCTGGCAAAACTCATTTTTAGCTAAAAACTTAGATTATCACACTTTTAAATAGAATTTCTACTGCAATTGAAATTTATGGGAAAAGTAGCAAAATTTTATGATTTTCTTTAGGAAGCTTACTCATAGGTATATTTTATCTAAAAAATAGTTTTTCAGAAAATCTTGAAAATGCCTTAATCGTCAAAAATGCAATAAAATAACGTTTTATAGCATTTTTGAATATTATAATTATTTACATATTTTAAAAATCCCATTAAAAATCTATAAAAATCAATTTTAAATAGAATATTTCATATTATTTTGAAAATACTTTGAAACATTAAAAGCTCAGAAAAATGTGCTAAAAAAAAGCTCAGAAAAATGTGCTAAAATCGAACTTTTTGCATATTTCGACGTTTTATAGCGGTTTCAGTGCTTATCTGGCAAAACTCATTTTTTAGCTAAAATACTTAGATTATCACACTTTTAAATAGAATTTCTACTGCAATTGAAATTTATGTTAAAGTAAGCAAAATTTTATGATTTTCTTTTAGGAAGCTTACTCATAGGTATATTTTATCTAAAAAAATAGTTTTTCAGAAAATTCTTGAAAATGACTTGAATCGTCAAAAAATGCATTTTTTATTATTTATAAATTATTTACATATTTTTAAAAAATCCCATTAAAAATGTACAAAAATTCAATATTAATTTACAATATTTCATATTATTTTCCAAAAATACATGAAATATTAAAAAGCTCAGAAAAATGTGCTAAAATCGTATTTTATTGCATATTTCGACGTTTTAGAGCGGTTTGAGTGCTTTTCTGGCAAAACTCATTTTTTAGCTAAAATACTTAGATTATCACACTTTTAAATAGAATTTCTACTGCAATTGAAATTTATGGGAAAAGTAAGCAAAATTTTATGATTTTCTTTTAGGAAGCTTACTGATAAGTATATTTTATCTAAAAAAATATATTTTTAGAAAATCCTTGAAAATGCCTTGAATCGTCAAAAAATGCAATAAAATCAAGTTTTATAGCATTTTTTAATATATATTAATTATTTACATATTTTTAAAAAATCCCATTAAAATCTATAAAAATCAATATTTTTATAGAATATTTCATATTATTTTCGAAAAATACATGAAACATAAAAGCTCAGAAAAAGTGCTAAAATCGTATTTTATTGCATATTTCGACGTTTTAGAGCGGTTTGAGTGCTTTTCTGGCAAAACTCATTTTTAGCTAAAATACTTAGATTATCACACTTTAAATAGAATTTCTACTGCAATTGAAATTTATGGGAAAAGTAAGCAAAATTTTATGATTTTCTTTTAGGAAGCTTACTCATAGGTATATTTTATTAAAAATAGTTTTTAGAAAATCCTTGAAAATGCCTTGAATCGTCAAAAAATGCAAAATTTATACATTTATAATAATTATTTATATTCAAATCCATTAAATTATAAATCAATATTTTATAAATACATATTTTTCGAAAAATACACGAACATTAAAAGCTCAGAAAATGGCTAAAATCGATTTTATTGCATATTTCGACGTTTTAGAGCGGTTTGAGTGCTTTTCTGCAAAACTCATTTTTAGCTAAAATACTTAGATTATCACACTTTTAAATAGAATTTCTACTGCAATTGAAATTTATGGGAAAAGTAAGCAAAATTTTATGATTTTCTTTAGGAAGCTTACTATAAGTATATTTTATCTAAAAAATATTTTTAGAAAATCCTTGAAAATGCCTTGAATCGTCATCAAAAATGCATTTTATATTTAAAATATAAAATTTTTATTATTTTAAAAAATCCTATTAAAATGTATAAATCAATATTATTTACAATATTATATTTTCAAAAATCATAAATTTAAAACTCGAAAATGCAATAAAATGATTTTATGACATTTTCGACTTTTAGACTGTTTGAGTGCTTTTCTAAGAAAACTCATTTTTGTTAAAAATTAGATTATCGCACTTTTAAATAGAATTTATATAAATTGAAATTTATGAAAAGTAAATTTTATGCATTTTCTTTGAGTTACTATAAGTATATTTCATCTAAAAATATTTTTTAAAAACTGAAATATCCTTGAAGTCAAAAATGCAATAAAATAGTTTAATTTTTATTTTCCATAAATTTACATTTTTAAAAGTGATAATTATATCAATATTTTTAGATACAAAATAGTTTTCGAAAAATGCATCAATAAAGCTCGAAAAGTGAAATGCTAAAATCGATTTTATTGAATTTTCGAGTTTTAGCAGATTATGTTTTTCGAATAATATATTTTATAAAATACTTAATTTTTAAAAAGAATTTCTGCAATTTTAAAATATGTAATAATAAATATTATATTCTTTAGAAGCTTACTATGTATATTTTATTTAAAATAGTTTTTAAAATCTTGAAAATGCCTTGAATCTCAAATGAATAAAATAACTTTTTAAGCTTTGAAAATATAAATTATTTACTATTTTATAAATCCTAAGTTCAGAAAATGACTTAAAAGTTGATTATGGATATTTGACGTATAGGAGTTTGCAGAGACTTTCAAACTCTTTAGCAAAATGCTTAATATCACATTTTAAATAAATTTTCTGAGTTGTAAATTTATGTTAAAATAGTAAATATTTATATGATTTTATACGTTTTAGATTTTTACTGATAAGATATATTTATCTAAAAACATATTTTTTAAATATCCTATGAAAATGCCTTGAATCGTCAAAAATGCAATAAAATAACGTTTTATAGCTTCCTAAAGAAAATCATAAAATTTTGCTTACTTTTCCCATAAATTTCAATTGCAGTAGAAATTTATTTAAAAGTGTGATAATCTAAGTATTTTAGCTAAAAAATAGTTTTGACAGAAAACACTCAAACCGCTCTAAAACGTCGCAATATGCAATAAAATAGATTTTAGAACATTTTTCTGAGCTTTTTAATGTTTAATGTATTTTTCGATAATAATATGAAATATTCTAATTAATATTGATTTTTATATTCAATATTATT
Organism: Cherax destructor; assembly: GCA_009830355.1. NCBI lineage: Eukaryota > Metazoa > Arthropoda > Malacostraca > Decapoda > Parastacidae > Cherax > Cherax destructor. Next base: position 22,426 of record WNWK01022062.1, read on the forward strand.
TTCGAAAAATACATGAAACATTAAAAAGCTCAGAAAAAATTGATAAAATCGTATTTTATTGCATATTTCGACGTTTTAGAGCAGATTGAGTGCTTTTCTGGCAAAACTCATTTTTTAGCTAAAATACTTAGATTATCACACTTTTAAATAGAATTTCTACTGCAATTGAAATTTATGTTAAAAGTAAGCAATATTTTATGATTTTCGTTTAGGAAGCTTACTGATAAGTATATTTTATCTAAAAAAATTTTTTAGAAAATCCTTGAAAATGCCTTGAATCGTCAAAAATGCAATAAAATAACGTTTTATAGCTTCCTAAAAGAAAATCATAAAATTTTGCTTATTTTCCCATAAATTTCAATTGCAGTAGAAATTCATTTAAAAGGTGATAATCTAAGATTTTAGCTAAAAATGATTTTGCCAGAAAAGCACTCAAACAGTTCTAAAACGTCGCAATATGCACAAAATACGATTTTAGAACATTTTTCTGAGCTTTTTATCGTTTAATGTATTTTTCGATAATAATATGAAATATTCTAAATTAATATTGATTTTATAGATTTAATGGGATTTTAAAATATGTAAATAATTTATAAATATCAAAATGTATAAAACGTTATTTTATTGCATTTTTTGACGATTCAAGGCATTTTCAGGATTTTTGAAAACTATTTTTAAAATAAAATATACCTATGAGTAAGCTTCCTAAAAGAAAATCATGAATTTTGCTTACTTTTCCCATAAATTTATTTCAAAGTGTGATAATCTAGTATTTTAGCTAAAATGAGTTTTGCCAGAAAGACCCATCTGTCTCTAAAACGTCGAAATATGCAATAAAATAGATTTTAGCATCTTTTTCGAGCTTTTTAATGTTTCATGTATTTTTCGAAAATAATATTGAATATTCTATAAAAATATTGATTTTTATAGATTTGTAATGTTTTTTTAAAATATGTAAATAATTAATATATATTAAAATGCTATAAAACTTGATTTTATTGCATTTTTGACGATTCAGCATTTTCAAGGATTTTCTAAAAATATTTTAGATAAAATATACTTTCAGTAAGCTTCTAAAGAAAATCATAAATTTTGCTTACTTTTCCCATAAATCTTCAATTGCAGTAGAAATTTATTTAAAAGTGTGATAATAAAGTATTTTAGCTAAAATGAGTTTTGCCAGAAAAGACTAAACCGCTCTAAAACGTCGAAATGCCATAAAATGCAATTTTAGTCCATTTTCTGAGCTTAATGGATTTTAAAAATACGTAAATAATTTATATATATTCAAAAATGCTATAAAACGTTATTTTATTGCATTTTTTGACGATTAAAAGGCATTTTCAAGGATTTTCTGAAAAAACTATTTTTTTTTATATAATATACCTATGAGGAAAGCTTCCTAAAAGAAAATCATAAAATTTTGCTTGCTTTTCCATAAATTTCAATTGCAGTAGAATTTCTTTTAGGAAGCTTATTCATAGGTATATTATATCTAAAAAAAAATAGTTTTTTCAGAAAATCCTTGAAAATGCCTTTTAATCGTCAAAAAATGCAATAAAATAACGTTTTATAGCATTTTTTAATATATATATATTATTTACGTATTTTTTAAAAATCCATTAAAGCTCAGAAAAAGGGACTAAAATTGAATTTTATGGCATATTTCGAAGTTTTAGAGCGGTTTGAGTGCTTTTCTGACAAAACTCATTTTTTAGCTAAAATACTTAGAGTATCACACTTTTAAATAGAATTTCTACTGCAATTGAAATTTATGTTAAAAGTAAGCAATATTTTATGATTTTCGGTTAGGAAGCTTACTGATAAGTATATTTTATCTAAAAATATTTTTTAGAAAATCCTTGAAAATGCCTTGAATCGTCAAAAAATGCAATACAATCAAGTTTTATAGCATTTTTTAATATATATTAATTATTTTTAGATATTTTTAAAAAATCCCATTACAAATCTATAAAAATCAATATTTTTATAGAATATTCAATATTATTTTCGAAAAATACATGAAACATTAAAAAGCTCAGAAAAAATTGATAAAATCGTATTTTATTGCATATTTCGACGTTTTAGAGCAGATTGAGTGCTTTTCTGGCAAAACTCATTTTTTAGCTAAAATACTTAGATTATCACACTTTGAAATAGATTTCTATTGCAATTGAAATTTATGGGAAAAGTAGAAAAATTTTATGATTTTCTTTAGGAAGCTTAATCATAGGTATATTTTATTTTAAAAATAGTTTTTCAGAAAATCCTTGAAAATGCCTTGAATCGTCAAAAATGCAATAAAATAAGTTTTATAGCATTTTTGAATATTTATAATTATTTACATATTTTAAAAAATCCCATTAAAATCTATAAAAATCAATATTTTTATTGAATATTTCATATTATTTTCGAAAATACATGAAACATTAAAAGCTCAGAAAAATTGCTAAAATCGTATTTTATTGCATATTTCGACGTTTTAGAGCAGTTTGAGTGCTTTTCTGGCAAAACTATTTTTAGCTAAAAACTTAGATTATCACACTTTGAAATAGAATTTCTACTGCAATTGAAATTTATGGGAAAAGTAAGCAAAATTTTATGATTTTCTTTTAGGAAGCTTACTCATAGGTATATTTTATTTAAAAAAAATAGTTTTTCAGAAAATCCTTGAAAATGCCTTGAATCGTCAAAAAATGCAATGAAATAACGTTTTATAGCATTTATGAATATTTAATAATTATTTACATATTTTAAAAAAATCCCATTAGAAATCTATAAAAATCAATTTTTTATAGAATATTTCATATAATTTTCGAAAAATACATGAAACATTAAAAAGCTCAGAAAAAAGTGTTAAAATCGTATTTTATTGCATATTTCGACGTTTTAAAGTGGTTTGATTGCTTTTCTGGCAAAACTCATTTTTTAGCTAAAATACTTAGATTATCACACTTTTAAATAGAATTTCTACTGCAATTGAAATTTATGGGAAAAGTAAGCAAAATTTTATGATTTTCTTTTAGGAAGCTTACTCATAGGTATATTTTATCTAAAAAAATAGTTTTTCAGAAAATCCTTGAAAATGACTTGAATCGTGAAAAAATGCAATAAAATAACGTTTTATAGCACTTTTTAATATATATAAATTATTTACATATTTTTAAAAAATCTCATTAAAAATGTATAAAAATCAATATTAATTTAGAATATTTCAATTATTTTCCAAAAATACATGAAACATTAAAAAGCTCAGAAAAATGGCCTAAAATTGCATTTTATGGCATATTTCGACGCTTTAGAGCGGTTTGAGTGCTTTTCTGGCAAAACTCATTTTTTAGCTAAAATACTTAGATTATCAAACTTTTAAATAGAATTTCTACTGCAATTTAAATTTATGGGAAAAGTAAGCAAAATTTTATGATTTTCGTTTAGGAAGCTTACTCATAGGTGTATTTTATCTAAAAAAAATAATTTTTCAGAAAATCCTTGAAAATGCCTTAAATCGTCAAAAAATGCAATAAAATCAAGTTTTATAGAATTTTTGAATATTTAATAATTATTTATATATTTTTAAAAAATCCCATTAAAAATCTATAAAAATCAATATTTTTAGAGAATATTTCATATTATTTTCGAAAAATACATTAAACATTAAAAAGCTCAGCAAAATGTTTTAAAATCGTATTTTATTGCATATTTCGACGTTTTAGAGCGGTTTCAGTGCTTCTGTGGCAAAACTCATTTTTTAGCTAAAATACTTAGATTATCACACTTTTAAATAGAATTTCTACTGCAATTAAATTTATGGGAGAAGTAAGCAAAATTTTATGATTTTCTTTTAGGAAGCTTACTCAAAGGTGTATTTTATCTAAAAAAAATAGTTTTCAAAAAATCCTTGAAAATGCCTTAAATCGTCAAAAAATGCAATAAAATAACGTTTTATGGCATTTTTTAATATTTAATAATTATTTACATATATTTAAAAAATCCCATTCAAAATCTATAAAAATCAATATTTTTATAGAATATTTCATATTATTTTCGAAAAATACATGAAACATTAAAAAGCTCAGAAAAATGTGCTAAAATCGTACTTTTTTGCATATTTCGACGTTTTAGAGCGGTTTCAGTGCTTATCTGGCAAAACTCATTTTTTAGCTAAAATACTTAGATTATCACACTTTTAAATAGAATTTCTACTGCAATTGAAATTTATAGGAAAAGTAAGCAATATTTTATGATTTTCTTTTAGGAAGCTTACTGATAAGTATATTTTATCTAAAAAAATATTTGTTTAGAAAATCCTTGAAAATGCCTTGAATCGTCAAAAAATGCAATAAAATCAAGTTTTATAGCATTTTTGAATATATATTAATTATTTACATATTTTTAAAAAAATCCCTTTACAAATCTATAAAAATCAATATTTTTATAGAATATTCAATATTATTTTCGAAAAATACATGAAACATTAAAAAGCTCAGAAAAAAGTGCTAAAATCGTATTTTATTGCATATTTCGACGTTTTAGAGCAGTTTCAGTGCTTTTCTGGCAAAACTCATTTTTTAGCTAAAATACTTAGATTATCACACTTTTAAATAGAATTTCTACTGCAATTGAAATTTATAGGAAAAGTAAGCAATATTTTATGATTTTCTTTTAGGAAGCTTACTCATAGGTGTATTTTATCTAAAAAATAGTTTTCAGAAAATCCTTGAAAATGCCTTAAATCGTCAAAAAATGCAATAAATAACGTTTTATAGCATTTTGAATATTTAATAATTATTTACATATTTTAAAAAATCCCATTAAAATCTATAAAAATCAATTTTTTATAGAATATTTCATATTATTTTCGAAAAATACATGAAACATTAAAAGCTCAGAAAAAGTGTTAAAATCGTATTTTATTGCATATTTCGACGTTTTAAAAGTGGTTTCAGTGCTTTTCTGGCAAAACTCATTTTTAGCTAAAATACTTAGATTATCACACTTTTAAATAGAATTTCTACTGCAATTGAAATTTATGGGAAAAGTAAGCAAATTTTATGATTTTCTTTTAGGAAGCTTACTCATAGGTATATTTTATCTAAAAAATAGTTTTTCAGAAAATCTTGAAAATGACTTGAATCGTCAAAAATGCAATAAAATAACGTTTTATAGCATTTTTGAATATATATTAAATTATTTACATATTTTTAAAAAATCCATTAAAAATCTATAAAATCAATATTAATTAGAATATTTCAATTATTTTCAAAAATACATGAAACATTAAAAAGCTCAGAAAATGGCTAAAATGTATTTATTGGGATATTTCGACGTTTAGAGCAGTTTGAGTGCTTTCTGCAAAACTCATTTTTAGCTAAAATACTTAGATTATCAAACTTTTAAATAGAATTTCTACTGCAATTGAAATTTATAGGAAAAGTAAGCAAAAAAAATTTAATGATTTTCTTTTAGGAAGCTTACTCAAAGGTTATTTTATCTAAAAAAATATTTTTCAGAAAATCTTGAAAATGCCTTAATCGTCAAAATGCAATAAAATAAGTTTTATAGCATTTTTAATATTTATAAATTATTTACATATTTTTAAAAATCCCATTAAAAATCTATAAAAATCAATATTTTTATAGAATATTTCATATTATTTTCAAAAATACATGAAACATAAAAGCTCAGAAAAATGTGCTAAAATGTATTTTATTGCATATTTCGACGTTTAGAGCGGTTTGAGTGCTTTCTGAAAACTCATTTTTAGCTAAAATACTTAGATTATCACACTTTTAAATAAATTTCTACTGCAATTGAAATTTATGGGAAAAGTAAGCAAATTTTATGATTTTCTTTAGGAAGCTTACTATAGGTTATTTTATCTAAAAAAATAGTTTTCAGAAAATCTTGAAAATGCCTTAAATCGTCAAAAATGCAATAAAATAAGTTTTATAGAATTTTTGAATATTTAATAATTATTTAATATTTTTAAAAATCCCATTAAAAATCTATAAAAATCAATATTTTTAGAGAATATTTCATATTATTTTCGAAAAATACATGAAACATTAAAAGCTCAGAAAAATGTCTAAAATCGTATTTTATTGCATATTTCGACGTTTTAGAGCAGTTTCAGTGCTTCTGGCAAAACTCATTTTTAGCTAAAATACTTAGATTATCACACTTTAAATAGAATTTCTATGCAATTGAAATTTATGGAAAAGTAAGCAAATTTTATGATTTTCTTTAGGAAGTTACTCATAGGTATATTTTATCTAAAAAATAGTTTTTCAGAAAATCCTTGAAAATGCCTTGAATCGTCAAAAATGCAATAAAATCAAGTTTTATAGCATTTTGAATATTTATTAATTATTTACATATTTTTAAAAATCCCATTAAAAATCTATAAAATCAATATTTTATAGAATATTTCATATTATTTTCAAAAATACATGAAACATTAAAAAGCTCAGAAAAATGGCTAAAATGTATTTTATTGCATATTTCGACGATTTAGAGCGGTTTGAGTGCTTTTCTGGCAAAACTCATTTTTAGCTAAAATACTTAATTATCACACTTTTAAATAGAATTTCTACTGCAATTGAAATTTATGGGAAAAGTAAGCAAAATTTTATGATTTTCTTTTAGGAAGCTTACTCATAGGTATATTTTATCTAAAAAAATAGTTTTTCAGAAAATACTTGAAAATGCCTTGAATCGTCAAAAAATGCAATAAAGTAACGTTTTATAGCATTTTTGAATATTTATAAATTATTTACATATTTTTAAAAAATCCCATTAAAAATCTATAAAAATCAATATTAATTTAGAATATTTCATATTATTTCCAAAAATACATGAAACATTAAAAAGCTCAGAAAAATGGCCTAAAATTGCATTTTATGGCATATTTCGACGTTTTAGAGCGGATTGAGTGCTTTTCTGACAAAACTCATTTTTTAGCTAAAATACATAGATTTTCAAACTTTTAAATAGAATTTCTACTGCAATTGAAATTTATGGGAAATGTTAGAAAATTTTTATGATTTTCTTTTAGGAAGCTTACTTATATGTGTATTTTATCTAAAAAAATAGTTTTTCACAAAATCCTTGAAAATGCCTTAAATCCTCAAAAAATGCAATAAAATCAAGTTTATAGCATTTTTTAATATATATTAATTATTTACATATTTTAAAAAAATCCCATTAAAAATCTATAAAAATCAATATTTTTATAGAATATTTCATATTATTTTCGAAAAATACATGAAACATTAAAAAGCTCAGAAAATGTGCTAAAATCGTATTTTATTGCATATTTCGACGTTTTAGAGCGGTTTGAGTGCTTTTCTGACAAAACTCATTTTTTAGCTAAAATACTTAGATTATCACACTTTTAAATAGAATTTCTACTGCAATTGAAATTTATGGGAAAAGTAAGCAAAATTTTATGATTTTCTTTTAGGAAGCTTACTCATATGTATATTATATCTAAAAAAATAGTTTTTCACAAAATCCTTGAAAATGCCTTGAATCGTCAAAAAATGCAATAAAATAACGTTTTATATCATTTTTGAATATATATAAATTATTTACATATTTTTAGAAAATCCCATTAAAGCTCAGAAAAATGGACTAAAATTGCATTTTATGGCATATTTCGACGTTTTAGAGCGGTTTGAGTGCTTTTCTGACAAAACTCATTTTTTAGCTAAAATACATAGATTTTCAAACTTATAAATAGAATTTCTACTGCAATTGAAATTTATGGGAAAAGTTAGCAAAATTTTATGATTTTCGTTTAATAAGCTTACTCATAGGTGTATTTTATCTAAAAAAAATAGTTTTTCAGAAAATCCTTGAAAACGCCTTAAATCGTCAAAAAATGCAATAAAATAAAGTTTTATAGCATTTTTGAATATTTAATAATTATTTACGTATTTTTAAAAAATCCCATTAAAAATCTATAAAAATCAATATTTTTATAGAATATTTCATATTATTTTCGAAAAATACATGAAACATTAAAAAGCTCAGAAAAAAGTGCTAAAATCGTATTTTATTGCATATTTCGACGTTTTAGAGCGATTTGAGTGCCTTTCTGGCAAAACTCATTTTTTAGCCAAAATACTTAGATTATCACACTTTTAAATAGAATTTATACTGCAATTGAAATTTATGGGAAAAGTAAGCAAAATTTTATGATTTTCTTTTAGGAAGCTTACTCATATGTATATTATATCTAAAAAAATAGTTTTTCACAAAATCCTTGAAAATGCCTTGAATCGTCAAAAAATGCAATAAAATAACGTTTTATATCATTTTTGAATATATATAAATTATTTACATATTTTTAGAAAATCCCATTAAAGCTCAGAAAAATGGACTAAAATTGCATTTTATGGCATATTTCGACGTTTTAGAGCGGTTTGAGGGCTTTTCTGACACAACTCATTTTTTAGCTAAAATACATAGATTTTCAAACTTATAAATAGAATTTCTACTGCAATTGAAATTTATGGGAAAAGTTAGCAAAATTTTATGATTTTCGTTTAATAAGCTTACTCATAGGTGTATTTTATCTAAAAAAAATAGTTTTTCAGAAAATCCTTGAAAACGCCTTAAATCGTCAAAAAATGCAATAAAATAAAGTTTTATAGCATTTTTGAATATTTAATAATTATTTACGTATTTTTAAAAAATCCCATTAAAAATCTATAAAAATCAATATTTTTATTGAATATTTCATATTATTTTCGAAAAATACATGAAACATTAAAAAGCTCAGAAAAAAAGTGCTAAATCGTATTTTATTGCATATTTCGACGTTTTAGAGCGGTTTCAGTGCTTCTCTGGCAAAACTCATTTTTAGCTAAAATACTTAGATTATCACACTTTTAAATAGAATTTCTACTGCAATTGAAATTTATGGGAAAAATTAGCAAAATTTTATGATTTTCTTTTAGGAAGCTTACTCATAGGTGTACTTTATCTAAAAAAAAAGTTTTTTTTTTTTTTAGAAAATCCTTGAAAATGCGTTAAATCGTCAAAAAATGCAATAAAATCCAGTTTTATAGCCTTTTTTAATATTTAATAATTATTTACATATTTTAAAAAAATCCCATTAAAATTCTATAAAAATCAATATTTTTATAGAATAATTCATATTATTTTCGAAAAATACATGAAACATTAAAAAGCTCAGAAAAATGTGTTAAAATCGTATTTTATTGCATATTTCGACGTTTTAGAGCAGTTTGAGTGCTTTTCTGGCAAAACTCATTTTTTAGCTAAAATACTTAGATTATCACACTTTTAAATAGAATTTCTACTGTAATTGAAATTTATGGGAAAAGTAAGACAAATTTTATGATTTTCGTTTAGGAAGCTTACTCATAGGTGTATTTTATCTAAAAAAAATAGTATTTCAGAAAATCCTTGAAAATGCCTTAAATCGTCAAAAAATGCAATAAAATCAAATTTTATAGCATTTATGAATAAATATTATTTATTTACAAATTTAAAAAAATCCCATTAAAAATCTATAAAAATCAATATTTATATAGAATATTTCATGTTATTTTCGAAAAATACATGAAACATTAAAAGCTCAGAAAAATGTGCTAAAATCGTATTTTATTGCATATTTTGACGTTTTAGAGCGGTTTGAGTGCTTTTCTGACAAAACTCATTTTTTATCTAAAATACGTAGATTTTCAAACTTTTAAATAAAATTTTTCTGAATTTAAATTTATGGGAAAAAGAAAAAATTTTTGATTTTTTTTAGGAAGCTTACTCATAAGTATATTTTTATCTAAAAAAAAGTGTTTTTAGAAAATCCCCGCAAATCCCTTTAAAACGTCAAAAAAAAGCAAAAAATCAAGTTTTTTAGCATGTTTTAATATATATTTAATTATTTACATATTTTTAAAAATCCCCTTAAAATCCCGGGAAATTTTCTCCTTGAAATTGGCCAGAATTTCCCCGAAATTTTCCCGGAAATTTCCTGGAAATTTTATCAAAATTCCCCCTTGAAATTATCCTGAAATTATCCTTGAAATTGTCCAAAAATTTATGTGAAATTATACGAAAATCTGCTTGATATATTCTCAAAATTTTTTCTTGAAATTGTCACAATATTCTTCTTGAAATGGTCCCGAAATTTCCTTAAATTGTCCCAAAATTTTCCCCTTGAAATTGTCCCTTTTAAATTTTCCCCTGATATTGTCTAGAAAATCTCCGGGGGGGTTTTCCCGGGGGTTCTCTTTGAAATTGTCCAGGGTTCTCCTTGAAATTGTCCAGAAATTTATTTGAAGTTTTCCCCCAATTTTGAAATTGTATCAAAATTCTCCTTTAAATTATCCTGAAATTATCCTTGGGGAAAATTTTCCCGAAACCCTTTGAAATTGTACCGAGATTCCCCTTTAAATTGTCCCGAAATTTTTCCATGATATTGTCCAAATTTCTATAAATTTTCCCAAAATTCTACGGGGAAAATTTTCCCGAAATTTTCCTTGAAATTGTCCGGAAATTCTCCGGTTTTCCCTTTATTTCCTTTTAAATTTTCCAAAATTTTCTTTGAAATTGTCCAGAAATTCACCTTTTAAATTTTAAAAATTTTCCTTGAAGTTGTCCCAAATTCTCCTTGAAATTGTCCCGAAATTCTCCTTTTTGTTCCGAAATTCTCTTTTTAAATTTTCCCGGGAAATTTTCCTTTTTAAATTGTCCC
>WNWK01022063.1:0-17500 GCA_009830355.1 Cherax destructor
GGATCGAGCGTGGTCAGTCAAGTGATCTAAACCCGGGCGCCAAGCCCGCATTACACCTCTCACCGGGTAAAAAAGGGGTATAGCAGCACAACCCACCCCACCTTAACCAGCAAACTACCATTCAACCATCACTCTACAATTCACACTTTCATCCTCCATCTAGGGATTTTTCCCCTCAAAAATAATGCAAGACACCTAAGAATGATATTCAAGTGTATAGATGCACATATGACTATTTAGTACATAACTACTCTGACATTTTGATCCCTGTTAAATGAGAGTAAACCTCTAACGAACGGCTTCAACATGTACTGACTTATGTGTCTTACTGTCATGATAATACTTATTAAATTTATGTTGTATGCATGAAAAATTATCATTGACCTAAAAATTCCATACAAAATTTGAAATGATTGGAATCTGTACATTACCTAGACAATGCTTCATATCGCAATCAAATATTTCGTTTTTGTGTGATTTTCAACAAGCATTGATTGCCATTAATAAAACACCCTTTCCCGGTTTACCAGTTTTATGAATAAATGTGATTGATTTTGATTCACTAACTGTTTTCCAGCCAATAAAACGAGGCATTCCAGTCCTTTTAACCTCGTCCTTCCGGCTGTAAAATATTAACAATGATAACAAAAGATTTTCTTCGGATTTTTAACCAGGGAAGGTTAGCCACCCAGGATAAGCCAAGAAAAACAGCGAGTCATTGAGGACTATCTGTCATAATTCTATTGTGGTCCTCAATCTTGTCCACCATGATGTGACCCACACAGGTCGACTAGCACCCAGGTACCTGCTGATTTGCTAGGTGAAGAGGACAACAGGTGTAAGGAAACACGCCCAATAATTCCACCCATCAAGGATGGAATTATTGGACGGACAATCAGTGTGTGAGGCGAGGCGTTGTCTACCAGGCCACGGGACACTCAGCGTGTGAGGCGAGAGCGTATGTCTACCAGGCCACGGGACACTCAGCGTGTGAGGCGAGAGCGTTGTCTACCAGGCCACGGGACACTCAGCGTGTGAGGCAGAGCGTTGTCTACCAGCACGGGACATTCAGTGTGTAAGGCGAGAGCGTTGTCAACCAGGCCACGGGACACTCAATGTGTGAGGTGAGAGCGTTGTCTACCAGGCCACGGGACACTCAGCGTGTGAGGCGAGAGCATTGTCTACCAGGCCACGGGACACTCAATGTGTGAGCGAGAGCGTTGTCTACCAGGCCACGGGACACTCAGTGTGTGAGGCGAGAGCGTTGTCAACCAGGCCACAGGACACTCAATGTGTGAGGCAGAGCGTTGTCTACCAGGTAATGGGACACTCAGTGTGTGAGGCAGAGCGTTGTCTACCAGGCCACGGGACAGTCAGTGTGTTAGGCCAGAGCATTGTCTACCAGGCCACAGGACACTCTGTGTATGAGGCGAGAGCGTTGTCCACCAGGCCACGGGACATTCAGTGTGTGAGGCGAGAGCGTTGTCTACCAGGCCACGGGACATTCAGTGTGTGAGGCGAGAGCGTTGTCTACCAGGCCACGGGACACTCAATGTGTGAGGCGAAAGCATTGTCTACCAGGCCACGGGACACTCAATGTGTGAGGCGAGAGCGTTGTCTACCAGGCCACTGGACACTTAGTGTGTGAGGCGAGAGCGTTGTCAACCAGGCCACTGGACACTCAATGCGTGAGGCGAGAGCGTTGTCTACCAGGCCACGGGACAGTCAGTGTGTTAGGCCAGAGCATTGTCTACCAGGCCACAGGACACTCTGTGTATGAGGCGGAGCGTTGTCCACCAGACCACGGGACACTCATTGTGTGAGGCGAGATCATTGTATACCAGGCCACGGGACACTCAGTGTGTGAGGCGAGAGCATTGTCTACCAGGCCACGGGACACTCAGTGTGTGAGGCGAGAGCGTTGTCCACCAGGCCACGGGACACTCAGTGTGTGAGGCGAGAGCGTTGTCTACCAGGCCACGGGACAGTCAGTGTGTTAGGCAAGAGCGTCATCTACCAGGCCACAGGACACTCAGTGTATGAGGCGAGAGCGTTGTCAACCATGCCACGGGACACTCAATGTGTGAGGCGAGAGCGTTGTCTACCAGGCCACGGGACACTCAGTGTGTGAGGCGAGAGCGTTGTCTACCAGGCCACGGACAGTCAGTGTGTTAGGCCAGAGCATTGTCTACCAGGCCACAGGACACTCTGTGTATGAGGCGGAGCGTTGTCCACCAGACCACGGGACACTCATTGTGTGAGGCGAGGCATTGTCTACCAGGCCACGGGACACTCAGTGTGTGAGGCGAGAGCGTTGTCCACCAGGCCACGGGACACCCAACCAAGAAAGACATGGTAAAAGTTTTGACAATTCAAGAGCAAATTTAATTTTTTAAGTTGTTAATGAACTTTGAATCCTTGTATTGAAAGTATTTTTTATAAATTCTTTTCAATATCAAATGATTACAATAACCATAATTTTTAAAAGAGTGGACCTGTTTCCTGTCCTGTTTCCTAACACACCTTTCCTAACACACCTTTCCTAACACACCTTTCTTAACCGAATAATGCCTTTCCTTATCCCTCGAACTTTCAGTATTGATAACCTTTAATAAGAAAGCTTACTTGTAACTTTAAGTTTCGGTATTCATAAATAATCAGCTTTAATAAAATAATCTGATTTCCAAGTACTGACTACAGAAAGTTTCTTAAAGTAGACTTCAAAATTTTCACAATTGGTTTAACATTATTGGAAGTAATTTTCTAGAATTTTACATCATTTAGTATTTTTAAACGGAAAATAAAATGTTCTTAGAAGAAAGTTAATAAATTTAAAAGAGAAAAGAACCTCAAAAAGAAAATTGAGAAGAAATGAAGACTTTCACTTTGAAGCTTCTTCTTTTTCACGCGATAATTAACCAAGAAAAATTGCGCCAGAACTCACATATTGTTAGTTAGTGTTCTTGTCTTCCAGCACATTATTGGGAAGTGTTCTTGTCTTCCAGCACATTGTTATGTAGTGTTCTTGTCTTCCAGCACATTTGTTACGTAGTGTTTTTGTCTTCCAGCACATTGTTACGTTTGGTTCTTGTCTTCCAGCACATTGTTAGTGTTCTTTTCTTCCAGCACATTGTTACGTAGTGTTCTTGTCTTCCAGAACATTGTTACGTAGTGTTCTTGTCTTCTAGCACATTGTTACGTAGTGTTCTTGTCTTCCAGCACATTGTTACGTAGTGTTCTTGTCTTCCATCACATTGTTAGGTAGTGTTCTTGTCTTCCAGCACATTGTTAGGTAGTGTTCTTGTCTTCCAGCACATTGTTGCATAGTGTTCTTGTCTTCCAGCACATTGTTGCATAGTGTTCTTGTCTTCCAGCACATTGTTGCATAGTGTTCTTGTCTTCCAACACATTGATGCATAGTGTTCTTGTCTTCCAACACATTGTTGCATAGTGTTCTTGTCTTCCAACACATTGTTTCGTAGTGTTCTTGTCTTCCAACACATTGTTGCATAGTGTTCTTGTCTTCCAACACATTGTTGCATAGTGTTCTTGTCTTCCAACACATTGTTGCATAGTGTTCTTGTCTTCCAACACATTGTTGCATAGTGTTCTTGTCTTCCAACACATTGTTGCATAGTGTTCTTGTCTTGCAGCACATTGTTTCGTAGTGTTTGAGCTAAATGATATGAAATATCGACTCGATGAAAAAACAGACACATATGCAGCATAATGCGTGCCTTTATTGCCTACATTTCGGCCACACAGTGGGCTTCATTAAGTCACAAACAGATCTTCCTGAGCAGCGGGTAAATGAGTATATATAGGAAGCACAGTGACGTGTAGTGTCAAGAAGGGAATATTGAGGGAAGTCGATTTAATAACTGTGAAGGTTGCAGTGTAAAAGACAGGCGTTCCTCAAATCCTCCATACGATTTGAGGAATGCCTGCAATACGTGTCTGGAGGTCTCTGGATGTCTCGTCCACTTATAATTGGTGGCAATCGTAGCAAAGGATAATGTATACCCCATCAGAGGATTGAACCATGTGGTGAAGTCTATGATAGTGGTAGATGTGGAGGTAGATACTTGGAATGAGGTATTGTTAAAGATGTTGGAGAAGGGAAATAAATGGTATAAAATACCGACAGAATGGAAAAATAAACACAAAAGCAGTATACTCTGATCATTTATTGACAACGTTTCGCCCACGCAGTGGGCTTTATCGAATCACAAATAGATCTGTAATAATATTGTAAGAATTACCGACAATATGTTAGGTAAAAGGACACAAATGCAACTAATGTGACATTTTATTGTGGCAACGTTTCGCTCTCCAGGAGCTTTCTCAAGCCGTTACAAGCATTACATGGACACAGTGGGCTTATATATACTCTTAAAGTGAGGTGAAATACTAGTGATGGTCGAAGTAGTAGTGACATAAGTAGTAGTAGTAGTAGTAGTAGTAATACAATAAGGTAGAACAATCAATATGCACATGAGTAAAAGGTAATAAAACAAATACTTGGGTAGTATAATAATGGGTTAGACAAATATTTCTGCTGGAGGTTGAAATATAGAAGGCCTGTAGGAGTATTCCACATCTACGATGTGCTGAATTAGCAGGAGAGACTATGTGATGGTAGGGTTAACTGTTTTTAGGAGGATTCTTGCTAAGACTTCAGAGATGGTGAAGCTGCCTTTGTTTTGTTTAATTGTGTTAGAAACAGAGATAAGTGCTGATTCAAGGCATTTGCGTCTACGGAAATTAGTTTCTTTGATTACTAGTCGGGCGTCTTTGAATTTCATGAGATGATTGTTGGAATTTCGGTGTTGTACGCAGGCGTTGTTCAGGTTATCGTTTCTGCATGCATTAATGTGTTCATTGATGCGTGTTTCGAGGTTTCTTGCTGTTTCTCCTACATAAATTCTGTCGCAGCCTCCACAGGGTATAGTGTAGACCCCTGCGTTGACTGGTTCATGGTGCTTGGATTTAGTCCTGGTTAGATCCTTAATAGAAGTACTGGAAGCGATGGCGATTCTAGTGTTAGCTTGTGCAAATACTTTAGAAATGTTGGATGCAACCTGGCTGTTGGGAAGAATTATAACTTTGTTTGGAGTGGTGTTGATGCGTGGAGAATTAATGATCTGAAGAGCTCACCACTCCAAACAAAGTTATAATTCTTCCCAACGTGTTTAACGCTTTCCCGCTGATAAAATTAAAACAATTGTGAGCGGCATCAATCATTAATAGATGAGGATTTGTATGAGTAGAGTGTGTGTAACCACAGGAGGCTGCATCTCTTCTTAGAGTGTGTGTAACCACAGGAGGCTGCATCTCTTCTTAGAGTGTGTGTAACCACAGGAGACTGCATCTCTTCTTAGAGTGTGTGTAACTACAGGAGGCTGCATCTCTTCTTAGAGTGTGTGTAACCACAGGAGACTGCATCTCTTCTTAGAGTGTGTGTAACCAAAGAAGGCTGCATCTCTTCATAGAGTGTGTGTAACCACAGGAGGCTGCATCTCTTCTTAGAGTGTGTGTAACCACAGGAGGCTGCATCTCTTCTTAGAGTGTGTGTAACCACAGGAGACTGCATCTCTTCTTAGAGTGTGTGTAACCACATGAAACTGCATCTCTTCTTAGAGTGTGTGTAACCACAGGAGACTGCATCTTTTCTTAGAGTGTGTGTAACCACAGGAGACTGCATCTCTTCTTAGAGTGTGTGTAACCACAGGAGGCTGCATCTCTTCATAGAGTGTGTGTAACCACAGGAGACTGCATCTCTTCTTAGAGTGTGTGTAACCACAGGAGACTGCATCTTTTCTTAGAGTGTGTGTAACCACAGGAGACTGCATCTCTTCTTAGAGTGTGTGTAACCACAGGAGTCTGCATCTCTTCTTAGAGTGTGTGTAACCACAGGAGGCTGCATCTCTTCTTAGAGTGTGTGTAACCACAGGAGGCTGCATCTCTTCTTAGAGTGTGTGTAACCACAGGAGGATGCATCTCTTCTTAGAGTGTGGGTAACCACAGGAGACTGCATCTCTTCTTAGAGTGTGTAACCACAGGAGGCTGCATCTCTTCTTAGAGTGTGTGTAACCACAGGAGGCTGCATCTCTTCTTAGAGTGTGTGTAACCACAGGAGACTGCATCTCGTCTTAGAGTGTGTGTAACCACAGGAGACTGCATCTCTTCTTAGAGTGTGTGTAACCACAGGAGACTGCATCTTTTCTTAGAGTGTGTGTAACCACAGGAGACTGCATCTCTTCTTAGAGTGTGTGTAACCACAGGAGACTGCATCTTTTCTTAGAGTGTGTGTAACCACAGGAGACTGCATCTCTTCTTAGAGTGTGTGTAACCACAGGAGGCTGCATCTCTTCATAGAGTGTATGTAACCACAGGAGACTGCATCTCTTCTTAGAGTGTGTGTAACCACAGGAGACTGCATCTTTCTTAGAGTGTGTGTAACCACAGGAGACTGCATCTCTTCTTAGAGTGTGTGTAACCACAGGAGGCTGCATCTCTTCTTAGAGTGTGTGTAACCACAGGAGGCTGCATCTCTTCTTAGAGTGTGTGTAACCACAGGAGGCTGCATCTCTTCTTAGAGTGTGTGTAACCACAGAAGGATGCATCTCTTCTTAGAGTGTGTGTAACCACAGGAGACTGCATCTCTTCTTAGAGTGTGTAACCACAGGAGGCTGCATCTCTTCTTAGAGTGTGTGTAACCACAGGAGGCTGCATCTCTTCTTAGAGTGTGTGTAACCACAGGAGGATGCATCTCTTCTTAGAGTGTGTGTAACCACAGGAGACTGCATCTCTTCTTAGAGTGTGTAACCACAGGAGGCTGCATCTCTTCTTAGAGTGTGTGTAACCACAGGAGGCTGCATCTCTTCTTAGAGTGTGTGTAACCACAGGAGACTGCATCTCTTCTTAGAGTGTGTGTAACCACAGGAGACTGCATCTCCCAGGCAGTATTGAAGTTTGGGCTGGTGCGTTCTCATGCAAGGAAGTTTACCTCTGATGTTACTCTCTATAAGCTTTAATTAGTTAATTTAATTGAAGAAATTGGTTTATGTGAAAGAACTGGAGAATCATCTCTTCTCATCAGAAATAAGTCAGTGATTATCCCAGGTTAAATCTACCGCAACACTGCACCACTGCACCAGTCTGCCAGTGCACCACTGCACCTTGTGTAATAGTATGCCAGTCAATCATTTGCACCTTTTACAAGACTACCTGTACGTCACTGTACCAATGGATCCCTTGCACCACTGCAATAACCCTCGAGTGACCCATTGCCCCACTTTCCTGTCTTCCAACGCAGCAACACTTGCAACACTGCACCAGTACTCCAATGAGACACTGCCACTCATGCTACACTGCACCCTTGCAACACATGCACCTCTGCACCAAACCGCCAGTCAGACACTGCCTAATTTGCTTTTATTGCACCTGTGCACCACTCACACCACTGTACCGTCCCGCTAGTGAACCCCAGCGCCACTGGCTCCTCTTGCACCTGTGCACCACTTACACCACTGTACCGTCCGGCTAGTGAACCACAGCGCCACTGGCTCCTCTTACACCACTGTACCGTCCGCCTAGTGAACCACAGCGCCACTGGCTCCTCTTGCACCACTGTACCGTCCTCTTGCACCACTGTACCGTCCTCTTGCACCACTGCGAAACAACAATTGTTTGTACCAAATATAAATATTATACCAATTGAATAAATTAATTACCTCATAAAAACTCACTGGAGGGTCGACCAACTTTTGTTATGAAAAACAAAGAAACTCATTTGTCTTGGGAAAATTAATTATTATTCATTTCTCTTTTGAAAAAAAAATGGAAAGAAAAGCAGATATTGAATATATTTTTATTCATACATAAAGAAATACTTTCCCAGTTTCTGTATACAACAGAAGAAAATAAGAATTGTACCGATAAATGTAAAATACAATCCATTGTCAACACTATGAATACTGTTTACTGTTTAATCAAGTGTGCCACCTGTTTAGTACTGTTTCATCACTATCATCTGTTAGCCACAAAGTTTATTCAACACTATCATCTTTCAGTTTTAGTTTGATCAGATCTATCATTTTCCAGACACATATTCATAATGCTTATCACCAGTCAACGCAAAAACACTACATTAACAAGAACACTACATTAACAAGAACACTACATTAACAAGAACACTACATTAACAAGAACACTACATTAACAAGAACACTACATTAACAAGAACACTACATTAACAAGAACACTATATTAACAAGAACACTACATTAACAAGAACACTACATTAACAAGAACACTACATTAACAAGAACACTACATTAACAAGAACACTACATTAACTGGTGAAGACAAGAACACTACATTAACTGGTGAAGACAAGAAGACTACATTAACTGGTGAAGACAAGAAGACTACATTAACTGGTGAAGACAAGAACACTACATTAACTGGTAAAGACAAGAACACTACATTAACTGGTGAAGACAGGAACACTACATTATCTGGTGAAGACAGGAACACTACATTAACTGGTGAAGGCAAGAACACTACATTAACTGGTGAAGACAAGAACACTACATTAACTGATGAAGACAAGAACAATACATTAACTGGTGAAGACAAGAACAATACATTAACTGGTGAAGACAAGAACACTACATTAACTGTTGAAGACAAGAACACTACATTAACTGGTGAAGACAAGAACACTACATTAACTGGCGAAGACAAGAACACTACATTATCTGGTGAAGACAAGAACACTTCATTAACTGATGAAGATAATAACACTACATTAAGTGTTGAAGACAAGAACACTACATTAACTGTTGAAGACAAGAACACTACATTAACTGTTGAAGACAAGAACACTACATTAACTGTTGAAGACAAGAACACTACATTAACTGTTAAAGACAAGAAGACTACATTAACTGGTGAAGACAAGAACACTACATTAACTGGTGAATACAAGAACACTACATTAACTGGTGAAGGCAAGAACACTACATTAACTGGTGAAGACAAGAACACTACATTAACTGGTGAAGACAAGAACACTACATTATTTGGTGAAGACAAGAACACTACATTAACTGGTGAAGACAGGAACACTACATTAACTGGTGAAGGCAAGAACACTACATTAACTGGTGAAGACAAGACCACTACATTAACTGATGAAGACAAGAACAATACATTAACTGGTGAAGACAAGAACACTACATTAACTGGTGAAGACAAGAACATTACATTAACTGGTGAAGACAAGAACACTACATTAACTGGTGAAGACAAGAACACTACACTAACTGGTGAAGACAAGAACACTACATTAACTGGTGAAGCCAAGAACACTACATTAACTGGTGAAGACAAGAACACTACATTAACTGGTGAAGACAATAACACTACATTAACTGGTGAAGACAAGAACACTACAATAAGTGGTGAAGACAAGAACACTACATTAACTGGTGAAGACAAGAACACTACATTAACTGGTGAAGACAAGAACACTACATTAACTGGCGAATACAAGAACACTACATTAACTGGTGAGGACAAGAACACTACATTAACTGGTGAAGACAAGAACACTACATTAACTGGTGAAGACAAGAACACTATATTAACTGGTGAAGACAAGAACACTACAATAACTGGTGAAGACAAGAACACTACATTAACTGGTGAAGACAAGAACACTACATTAACTGGTGAAGACAAGAACACTACATTACCTGGTGAAGACAAGAACACTACATTAACTGGTGAAGACAAGAACACTACATTAACTGGTGAAGACAAGAACATTATATTATCTGGTGAAGACAAGAACAATACATTAACTGATGAAGACAAGAACAATACATTAACTGGTGAAGACAAGAACACTACATTAACTGTTGAAGACAAGAACACTACATTAACTGGTGAAGACAATAACACAGCCTAATAACGTGCTGAAAGACAAAAACACTACATTAACTGGTGAAGACAAGAACACTACATTAACTGGCGAAGACAAGACCACTACATTATCTGGTGAAGACAAGAACACTTCATTAACTGATGAAGATAATAACACTACATTAAGTGTTGAAGACAAGAACACTACATTAACTGTTGAAGACAAGAACACTACATTAACTGTTGAAGACAAGAACACTACATTAACTGTTGAAGACAAGAACACTACATTAACTGTTAAAGACAAGAATACTACATTAACTGGTGAAGACAAGAACACTACATTAACTGGTGAATACAAGAACACTACATTAACTGGTGAAGGCAAGAACACTACATTAACTGGTGAAGACAAGAACACTACATTAACTGGTGAAGACAAGAACACTACATTATTTGGTGAAGACAAGAACACTACATTAACTGGTGAAGACAGGAACACTACATTAACTGGTGAAGGCAAGAACACTACATTAACTGGTGAAGACAAGAACACTACATTAACTGATGAAGACAAGAACAATACATTAACTGGTGAAGCCAAGAACACTACATTAACTGGTGAAGACAAGAACATTACATTAACTGGTGAAGACAAGAACACTACATTAACTGGTGAAGACAAGAACACTACACTAACTGGTGAAGACAAGAACACTACATTAACTGGTGAAGCCAAGAACACTACATTAACTGGTGAAGACAAGAACACTACATTAACTGGTGAAGACAATAACACTACATTAGCTGGTGAAGACAAGAACACTACATTAACTGGTGAAGACAAGAACACTACATTAACTGGTGAAGACAAGAACACTACATTAACTGGTGAAGACAAGAACACTACATTAACTGGCGAATATAAGAACACTACATTAACTGGCGAAGACACGAACACTACATTAACTGGTGAAGACAAGAACACTACATTAACTGGTGAAGACAAGAACACTACATTAACTGGTGAAGACAAGAACACTATATTAACTGGTGAAGACAAGAACACTACAATAACTGGTGAAGACAAGAACACTACATTAACTGGTGAAGACAAGAACACTACATTAACTGGTGAAGACAAGAACACTACATTACCTGGTGAAGACAAGAACACTACATTAACTGGTGAAGACAAGAACACTACATTAACTGGTGAAGACAAGAACACTATATTAACTGGTGAAGACAAGAACACTACAATAACTGGTGAATACAAGAACACTACATTAACTGGTGAAGACAAGAACACTACATTAACTGGTGAAGACAAGAACACTACATTACCTGGTGAAGACAAGAACACTACATTAACTGGTGAAGACAAGAACACTACATTAACTGGTGAAGACAAGAACACAGCTAAGAACTCTGCCTAACGTATTTTGAAAATGGAATAAAATGGCCACAAGTAAAAGAGCAAGATACATGAGCATCCGTTGAGTATCTGTATTGTTGATAGGTTTCGCTTACCCAGTAGACTTCTTCAGTCAGATAACAAGGCAGCAGCTGGTGTAATAGCCAAGTAAAGATGATGGACTGATTACATAATTTTTACGTCGATACTGTACTTGCTATCTTGGAATTTCAATAAAGACGCCTACTGTGTAGGCGGAACGTTTAATTAAGAATATAGATGCCCGACTGTTGCACATGTGTTGCTAGTAGGCCTAACAATGTGCTGCAAGACAAGAACTCTAGCCAGGAATGTTGTGCAAGATGTGACCACTACCTAACAAGGTTCGGGAAGTTGGAGTCACCGAAGATACCGGACGAGAGAAATACCAAAGTGGTAAGAGGAAAAATACCACATTACTTGAGGCAGGAATGATACCAGATTCAGGGAAGACAGCAACTTTGCAGTTGTCAGTTACTGAAGAAAGGAATAATGAAGGAAGCAAACTACGGATTATTTATCTCCCCCCAAAAAATGCCTTTTAAATTGTTATGTACAATTTTCTAGGACAGCAATCATTTAGTTGAGCTCAGACAAAGATAATGATTGGATATGATAGTCATGGAAAGGCGGGTTATTTATGTAGTGTTCCAGTCAGGGTATTGTGCCTTTTTTGTCTTGACAGACAAGCCGATAGCTTATAATGTTTATAAAACAAACTTAGCCAGGATTATCTTTATTGTATAAAGTTTCTTTACAAGATGATTTTTTTTTAATTTAAAGAGGATTGCATTTATTTTAATGGTTAGTGTAAATTAAATGTTACAGGTCACGCAACAGTTCAAAAGGATTTCCTAAAGAATTCACTGTGATTTTTTATTTATTTGATATGGTCTCGGCACCAACATATCCCTCCATATTTTTTTTATCGTAAAGGTCATAGATCTTTCCACAGCCGTGTTATCACGAGTGAATATGGCGTTTAAATAGACATGTAAATTCCCAGGTATCATTCAAGCTGGGAATACTAGAGAGGCAGTAATTTTGGCTGGGTACTGGCGGAAACCCTGCACGAACTTATGTATGCCATCAGAACGTGTGAAAAGGAATGTGATCATTAGGGTCAAGTCCGGTCATTACTTTTTTTTAAAGAAAATGCAGATCCAGAGAATATGCAGATAATCTTCACTACTCGCTTTAAACTCAGTGAAGAACCTAAATTACAGGAACGTTCGAAGTCCCTCGATCTCTACTCATTGGATCCTAGGCGAGAAAGATGCATTATGATCTACTACTGTAAAATTTTAGAAAGGATGATCAGAAATCTGCACAAATGAATCATTCCTCATGAGAGAGGCTTAGCAGAAGGCGCAAAATACCCCAATGAAAAACAAAAGTGCACTGGGTACACTTAGGGGAAACTCAACAAATGTGAAAGGACCAAGACTTTTCAGTATCTTCCATTCATACATAAGGGAGATTGCTAACAGACTCCTGGCTATCTTCAAGAGAGAGAGATGGACAAGTGACTCAATTTTATTCCTGATCGGCCGGGATTAGGCGCATACGTTAGACTTATGTCAGCTAACATCAACAACCTAGTTAGTCAGGGCATCCATTTTGAGGCGTGGTCTGGGACCGGGCCGCGGGAGCGTTGACCCCTGGAACTATCTCCAATTAGACTGCAGTCAGGTATACAAGAGGTGGCGCCAAGCTGCTCTCATCAGTATTATCTTCACTAGGGTTTCTTGCCACAGTTTCCTTTCAGTCTTCAGTCATAAGTAGCCTAACATTTGTTTCCGAAATAATTTGTCCGAATGTTGAGTGACAGCTGAAACATTATTGGTGTTATGGGTCTTGTGATCACACTTATACGCTTGACTTATCACGTTCATATGGTATTTGTATTCATGATTAGCTAGTCCTATAACTAGCAGGCCAGAATGTTATCCTATGTATTATGCAAGTTTTTAAAGGGAGTCTCACACCATCATGGCTGTGATAAACTCCAGCTCACAACTCTTGAAGGCTGGTGGGAATGATTCGCGTAATTGTTATGACTTAAATGTGAACAACTTACTAAACGAAGTGGAGTTTGAACCCATGGCAAATCAGTATTAAACCTAGGAGACCAGTGCTCATTGGTATAGTGGACAGAACACTGGACAGAACACTGTCCAGCTTGCCACGAGTTCGAATCCTTCTCCATTCATTGAGTTTTGATGTCTTACTTTCGTATTATCTGCCACGTAATAGGGAGTGGTGTAGACACCGGCTTTCACATCAAGTCTATTGTAAAAGGTCGAGAATGATCATGGAATATTTTTCAGTCCGGAATGACTCATTATTCCCTGGCTCTATGCTGATGCCAGTAATACATCTCTGAAGGGAGGGATCTGCCTGCAGTCTAGAACCGGATCTATGAAAACCTGTATCTATTTATACGAAATTAAAATCTTATGTGAGGTTTGAACATCCTTCAGAGGAATCTGATGATTTAGCTAACAAGGACAAGAGTCTCTATTTTGTTGTTACTAACATTTTTCTTTGAACCTTTTAGAAACGTGACTTTAAAAGTGGAAGTAAAGTTAATGTTGAGTCTGAGATGTCTTGCGACGAGTCCCTCAAATTATCGTACAAGGGAAGTAAATATAGCAAAGTATTGAAATTAGAGAAACATCAAATCAATCTGATAATGGTCTTTACAGAGGATCGCGACCTCTTCCTCTATAGTCTCAAGGACACACCTAACTTCAAATACGCAAGAATTATTTGGCTCACTTTATGTTTAAGGAAAAAACTACATTTATCTCTGATTTAATAAAAAAAACGTTACGAGAAAAAGCTTTGCCAAAAAGGTTGAGCAGGATAATAATTATATGAAGTTTCATATTGAGAAACATTACCTAAACTGAATCTAAAGGGAAAAGTTTCGAACGCTAGATAAAGACTAAAGGAAAACCAAAGTGAAATACACTGAAGGGAAAACGCAAGTAATTGCCTCGAGTGGCCGCTGTTGTAGCCGAAGGAAAAATGAAAGAATATAATAGACTGTCAGTGTTTCTATGACGAGAACAAAGAAAACGGTTAACGAGACTCACTTGAGATAGCAGTGTATAGGACAGTGAGAGATCATTCTGCAAGGTAGGAAGAGAGAGAGAGAGAGAAAGAGAGAGAAAATGTGTTGCTTACAACACTGAGGCGTCCAACAAACAGATGAGAGGAATCATCTCACACAATTTGGCAGTGGAAGAAAGGAAATTGGTTGTCTCTGTGCTGAGAGCGTGTCGCCTCCAAATGTAATTACCTTCTTCACTGTGATGTTAATAACTAAGAGAACGCCAACAATAAATAAATTCGGCCTATCATAAGTACATCTCTCGCAGACAGCATGTAAAGAAGCTTTCACATCAGTCTTGGTATAGCAATTGTTGGCAGGAAGTTACTGTTGGTAGGCAAGAAGCGTCGAGGAGAAGAAACAAGACTCATCCTAGTCCCTATACACAAATTACCCGCCCATAGGAGAAACAAACTCCCTATAATATTAATCTCCATTAAAAAAAACTGTTGGCAAGTGGAGGAAGTTGAATACTGGACCATCTCTAGAAGGAACTCTGAACCAAAAGGAAAACAAGCACGAGGGAGAGTGTGCTCTTAAACCTTGTGGTCCTTGCTCAAGCACGAGGGAGAGTGTGCTCCTAAACCTTGTGGTCCTTGGTCAAGCACGAGGGAGAGTGTGCTCTTAAACCTTGTGGTCCTTGCTCAAGCACGAGGGAGAGTGTGCTCTTAAACCTTGTGGTCCTTGCTCAAGCACGAGGGAGAGTGTGCTCTTAAACCTTGTGGTCCTTGCTCAAGCACGAGGGAGAGTGTGCTCTTAAACCTTGTGGTCCTTGGTCAAGCACGAGGGAGAGTGTGTTCTTAAACCTTGTGGTCCTTGCTCAAGCACGAGGGAGAGTGTGCTCTTAAACCTTGTGGTCCTTGCTCAAGCACGAGGGAGAGTGTGCTCTTAAACCTTGTGGTCCTTGGTCAAGCACGAGGGAGAGTGTGCTCTTAAACCTTGTGGTCCTTGCTCAAGCACGAGGGAGAGTGTGCTCTTAAACCTTGTGGTCCTTGGTCAAGCACGAGGGAGAGTGTGCTCTTAAACCTTGTGGTCCTTGCTCAAGCACGAGGAGAGTGTGCTCTTAAACCTTGTGGTCCTTGGTCAAGCACGAGGGAGAGTGTGCTCCTAAACCTTGTGGTCCTTGGTCAAGCACGAGGAGAGTGTGCTCTTAAACCTTGTGGTCCTTGGTCAAGCACGAGGGAGAGTGTGCTCTTAAACCTTGTGGTCCTTGCTCAAGCACGAGGGAGAGTGTGCTCTTAAACCTTGTGGTCCTTGCTCAAGCACGAGGGAGAGTGTGCTCCTAAACCTTGTGGTCCTTGCTCAAGCACGAGGGAGAGTGTGCTCTTAAACCTTGTGGTCCTTGGTCAAGCACGAGGGAGAGTGTGCTCCTAAACCTTGTGGTCCTTGCTCAAGCACGAGGGAGAGTGTGCTCCTAAACCTTGTGGTCCTTGGTCAAGCACGAGGGAGAGTGTGCTCTTAAACCTTGTGGTCCTTGCTCAAGCACGAGGGAGAGTGTGCTCTTAAACCTTGTGGTCCTTGGTCAAGCACGAGGGAGAGTGTGCTCCTAAACCTTGTGGTCCTTGGTCAAGCACGAGGGAGAGTGTGCTCTTAAACCTTGTGGTCCTTGCTCAAGCACGAGGGAGAGTGTGCTCCTAAACCTTGTGGTCCTTGGTCAAGCACGAGGGAGAGTGTGCTCCTAAACCTTGTGGTCCTTGCTCAAGCACAGATGACACTATTCAACCTCTCAATCGACAGGATTTGACCGTTGCTACCAGTAATTAATAAATAATGTCCTTGCTGAACATTTTGCTGCCAAGATGCAGTCCTGATCCTGTTTAGGAGCCACCATTGACAGCCTAAACCTTCCTAATATAAATAACATTCAAGCTGTTCACTGTACGTCATTAGAGCACGACTCTACTTCTTTAGAGCACGACTCTACTTCTTTAGAGCACGACTCTACTTCTTTAGAGCACGACTCTACTTCTTTAGAGCACGACTCTCTACTTCTTTAGAGCACGACTCTCTACTTCTTTAGAGCACGACTCTCTACTTCTTTAGAGCACGACTCTCTACTTCTTTAGAGCACGACTCTCTATTTCTGAAGGTGATAAGATTAGATAAAATTTCGTTAGGATTTTCAACCCCGGAAGGTTAGCTACCCAGGATAACCTAAGAAAGTCAGTGCGTCATCGAGGACTGTCTGTCTTATTTCCATTGGGGTCGTCAACCTTGTCCCCCAGGATGCGACCCACACCAGTCGACTAACACTCAGGTACCTATTTGCTGCTAGGTGAACTGAACAAGAGGTGTAATGAAACGTGTCGAAATGTTTCTACCCCGCCGGGAATCGAAACCGGGTCCCCCGCGTGTGAAGCTAGAGCTTTGCCAGCCAGTTGAGCTCAAGATTGCTGATAGATGTGCTGACCAGCTACCATCACCTCTAACTAGCATCTATGCACTCTGCCTAACAGAGAGTAAATGACATTCTTTGAGAAAAGAACCCAATGAAATTCCTGTTTGCAAAATAGAAAAGCCGTGTGATAATCGGGAACCACAGACCAGCATCACTGCTCTCAGACAATGCCAAAACTTTTAGGGCAACTGACAGCATTTCCTAACTTTCACTTATTTCCCTGAGACCGTCAAAATGATCAAAATTGATCTCCTATATCACCAGCAACTGCAATAATCCAAAATTGTTGGATTATTGTTGCTTAGAGCTTTTCATCTCATCCCCTGCATGCACGACACACTAGAGAAAGCTGGCTGCCTTGGATCAAAACGTCTAGCGTGAGCTGGGCATCAAGGTATTGGACCAGTGTGGTACGGTCGGTAAAGCATACCTTGTTGCAAGGTTCGTAGGTTCAAGTCTCCTTCGGCCAGAGGTCAGCGTTTGTGAATATTTCGCCTGTTCTTGCGAATTTTAAATATAAATAAATAAATAGATAAATAAATAGATAAATAAATAGATAAATAAATAGATAAATAAATAGATAAATAAATAGATA
>WNWK01022063.1:22500-33148 GCA_009830355.1 Cherax destructor
TTTCACTCATGAATTTATCCAACCTAAATTTAAAACTACCCAAGGTCCTTGCTTCAATAACCCTACTAGGCAGACTGTTCCATTCATCAACTACCCTATTTCCAAACCAATACTTTCCTATATCCTTTCTAAATCTAAACTTATCTAACTTGAATCCATTATTGCGGGTTCTCTCTTGGAGAGATACCCTCAAGACCTTATTTATATCCCCTTTGTTAATACCCTTTTCCACTTGTATACCTCGATCATGTCTCCCTCATTCTACGTCTTACAAGTGAATGTAATTTAAGGGTCTTCATTCTTTCTTCGTAAGGAAGATTTCTAATGCTATGTATTAATTTAGTCATTCTACGCTGAATGTTTTCTAACGAATTTATGTCCATTCTGTAATATGGAGACCAAAACTGAGCTACGTAATCTAGGTGAGGCCTTACTAATGATGTATAAAGCTGTAATATAACGTCTGGACTTCTGTTGCTAACACTTCTTGATATAAATCCCAGTAATCTATTTGCCTTATTACGTACGCTTAGGCATTGCTGTCTTGGTTTAAGGTTGCTGCTTACCATCACCCCCAAGTCCTTCTCGCAATCTGTATGGCTAAGTTCTACGTTATTTAACTTATAAGTGCTTGGGTTATGGACACTCCCGAGCTTTAGAACTTTGCATTTATCTACATTGAACTGCATCTGCCATTTTTCTGACCAGGAATTGAGTTTGTCTAAATCCTCCTGTAGTTCACTGACATCTACGTCTGAATCGATTATCCTACCTATCTTCGTGTCATCAGCGAATTTGCTCATATCACTAGAAATTCCTCGTCAAGGTCATTTATATATATTATAAACAACAACGGGCCCAAAACCGATCCCTGAGGAACGCCACTTGTTACAGATCCCCACTCCGATTTAACCCCATTTATGCACACCCTCTGCTTCCTATTGGTGAGCTATGACTCGATCCATGACAACACTTTTCCCCCAATGCCATGAGCAGCCACTTTCTTTAACAGTCTCTGATGTGGTACTCTATAAAAATCCTTAATAAAATCAAAATAAACGATATCGAATTCTTTATCATTATCAACTGCCTCAAAAGCCCCACTGAAAAAGTTAACAAATTAGTTAGGCAGGAACGGCCCCTGGTGAATCCATGCTGAGTATCATTAATCAAATTATGCCTATCGAGATGGCTTCTTATGTTATCAGCTATAATCGACTCTAGTAATTTGCCTACAATTGATGTTAGACTTATTGGGCGGTAATTTGATGGTAACGACTTGTCCCCTGCTTTAAAATAGGAATTACATTAGCCATCTTCCACGTATCCGGCACTACACCTGTTTGAAGAGATAGGTTAAAAATGTTAGTTAAGGGTTCACAGAGTTCTATTTTGCATTCCTTAAGAACCCTTGAAAAAGCTCATCAGGGCCTGGCGATTTATTTTGCTTCAAACGGTCTATCTGTTTGATAACCTTTTCGCTAGTGACTGTGATACTACATAATTTATCTTCTTCAGGCCCACTAAAATACCTAATTCTTGGGATATTATTAATGTCTTCCTGAGTGAAAACCGAGAGAAAATAATTATTAAAAATAGAGCACATTTCATTCTCTTTGTCAGTAAGATACCCATAATTATTTTTAAGGGGACCTATCTTATCTCTAACTTTTGTTCTATACACCTGAAAAAACTTTTGGGTTAGTTTTCGAATCCCTAGCAACTTTAATTTCGTAGTCCCGTTTAGCTTTTCTTATCCCCTTTTAACGTCCCTCTTAATGTCAATATACTGACTCATAAGATGACCCTCACCTCTTTTGATACGCCTATAAACTCCTTTCTTCTGCCCTAAAAGATATTTGAGCCTATTATTCATCCATTTTGGGTCATTTCTATTCGATCTAATTTCTTTATATGGGATAAATGTTATTTGGGCAGCATGTATAGTGTTCAGAAAACTGTCATATTGATAGCTATCTTCATTACCCCAGTCCACAGATGATAAGTGTTCTCTAAGTCCATTGTAATCTGCTAAGCGAAAATCTGGGACCGTTACTGAGTTATTCGTACTATGAAACTTCCATTCAATGCCAAAGGTAATTGATTTGTGGTCGCTTGCGCCGAGTTCCTCTGTAATTTCTAAATTATTAACAAGGGTTTCCTTGTTTGCCAGAACTAAGTCAAGCAGGTTATTTCCCTTGTAGGTTCTGTCACAAACTGCTTCAAAACAATCTTGAACTACATCTAAGAAGTCGTTAGATTCTAAATTCCCAGTCAAAAATTCCAATCAATTTGACTAAAGTTGAAGTCACCCAGAATAACTACGTTATCGTGCATTGTGGCTTTAACAATTTCCTCCCATAGTAGTCTCCCTTGGTCCCTATCTAAGTTTGGGGGACGGTATATCACACCTAAAATCAATTTTTCATGCCCCTCTGAAAATTCTATCCAGACAGACTCTGTATGTGTTATTTCAGACTTTATCCCTTTTTATGCAACAGTTCAAGCGATCTCGGACATACAGTGCCACTCCACCCCCTTCCCGAAACTTCTGTCTACTTGGAACAATTTAAAACCCTGTATATGACATTCAGCAGGCATGTCCCTATTTTCGTATTGAACCACGTCTCAGTTATGGCAAATACATCAATGTTACCTGCACTTGCAAATAATCTCAAATCGTCCATCTTATTCCTAGCACTACGACTATTTGTATAATACACTTTTAAAGACCCTCCTTTCTCTTTACCCTTCCTGCTCCATTCTGTTTTACCATTATACCTATTTCTGTCCTTGTTATTGTTAAGATTTTTTATATCAAAGCCTAGATCTATATTTCGACATTCATTATTTTCCATTTCTAAACCCATACCTCTAACTAATCCTAGTTTAAAGTCCTAACAACACCCTCAACTGAACTAGCAAGAAAATCCACACCTGCCCTAGCTTCAATAACCCTACTAGGCAGACTGTTCCACTCATCAACTACCCTATTTCCAAACCAATACTTTCCTATATCCTTTCTAAATCCAAACCTATCCAACCTGAATCCACCATTGCGGGCTCTCTCCTGGAGAGACATCCCCAAGACCCCACTTATATCCCCTTTGTTAATACCCATTTTCCACTTGTATACCTCGATCATGTCTCCCCTCATTCTACGTCTTACAAGTGAATGTAATTTAAGGGTCTTCAATCTTTCTTCGTAAGGAAGATTTCTAATGCTATGTATTAATTTAGTCATTCTACGCTGAATGTTTTCTAACGAATTTATGTCCATTCTGTAATATGGAGACCAAAACTGAGCTGCGTAATCTAGGTGAGGCCTTACTAATGATGTATAAAGCTGTAATATAACCTCTGGACTTCTGTTGCTAACACTTCTTGATATAAATCCCAGTAATCTATTTGTCTTATTACGTACGCTTAGGCATTGCTGTCTTGGTTAAAGGTTGCTGCTTACCATCACCCCCAAGTCCTTCTCGCAATCTGTATGGCTAAGTTCTACGTTATTTAACTTATAAGTGCTTGGGTTATGGACACTCCCGAGCTTCAGAACCTTGCATTTATCTACATTGAATTGCATCTGCCACTTTTCTGACCACGAATTAAGTTTGTCTAAATCTTCCTGAAGTTCTATGACATCTATGTTTGAATCAATTATCCTACCTATCTTCGTGTCAAAAAGAAACAATTTTTACACACAATTTTCAGGTAATATAACAACAAATTTCGGTAATACATCAAAAAGTAATTTAAGATTTCAACAACACATACCTGGCTCCATAGCATCCACGAAATCTAACTCTGATTGCGATGTCATTAATCTCCCATCTTGTTGCATATCACCACTCTTGATTTCACTTATCGATCTTGTTAATGACATCTCCGTCTTGATTAATGACTCCATGAGTTTCATGTGTATTCTATTCTTAATATCTGTTAAGAAATATTATATCACAGTTATCAAAATTTTCATTGGAAACGTTTCAGTTATAATACCCACACACACACAATTTACCTCACCCCTCAACAAGTCACATTACCAACTCGATATTACAACTCACAAATACTATTACACCTTGCTGTACAATCTTCAACAGATCACAATTTTTTACATATCACGAATTAAGATTTCGCTAATACGACAAAAGATTTCACTCGTAGAGAGAACCCGCAATAATGGATTCAAATTGGATAAGTTTAGATTTAGAAAGGATATAGGAAAATATTGGTTTGGAAATAGGGTAGTTGATGAGTGGAACAGTCTGCCTAGTAGGGTTATTGAAGCTAGGACCTTGGGTAGTTTCAAATTTAGGTTGGATAAATACATGAGTGAGAGGGGTTGGATTTAAGTGGGACTCGCACTTGAGTTAATAGAATCTGCAAAGCTTATTTCTTGGGTAGAATTGAAAATTAGGTTGGGCAATTATTCTGTTAGTGGGATGGATTGTGAAGGACCTGCCTAGTATGGGCCAACAGGCCTGCTGCAGTGTTCCTCCTTTCTTATGTTCGTATGTTGTTATGTCTCAACACCTCACTACCACCAACTCTCTACATCTCACCCACAACACTTACAACTTATATCCTCTTATTCACCCTCAATTTCACTTGTTTGCGTAATACAACTCACAACATATAACACATTTTATCTCAACCCACATCGTCAACTCGATATTACAAATCCGCCATCAAGGGGAAATAACCTGCTTGACTTAGTTCTGGCAAACAAGGAAACCCTTGTTAATAATTTAGAAATTACAGAGGAACTCGGCGCAAGCGACCACAAATCAATTACCTTTGGCATTGAATGGAAGTTTCATAGTACGAACAACTCAGTAACGGTCCCAGATTTTCGCTTAGCAGATTACAATGGACTTAGAGAACACTTATCATCTGTGGACTGGGGTAATGAAGAGAGCTATCAATATGACAGTTTTCTGAACACTATACATGCTGCCCAAATAACATTTATCCCATATAAAGAAATTAGATCGAATAGAAATGACCCAAAATGGATAAGAACATAAGAATGGAGGAACACTGCAGAAGGCCTACTGGCCCATACAAGGCAGGTCCTTATCAAAACCACCACTACCTAAAAATTTATTCCCGTACTCACGACACAAATCAAACCCAGCCCCTCCCACTCATATATTTGTCCAATCTCTTTTTAAAGCCACCCAAGGTCCTAGCCTCTATCACAGTACTCGGAAGATTGTTCCACGCATCTACAACTCTGTTCGAAAACCAGTACTTGCCTATGTCCTTTCTAAATCTAAATTTATCCAATTTAAATCCGTTATTTCTCGTTCTTACTTAAGAACATAAGAACATAAGAATGGAGGAACACTGCAGAAGGCCTACTGGCCCATACAAGGCAGGTCCTTATCAAAACCACCACTACCTAAAAATTTATTCCCGTACTCACGACACAAATCAAACCCAGCCCCTCCCACTCATATATTTGTCCAATCCCTTTTAAAGCCACCCAAGGTCCTAGCCTCTATCACAGTACTCGGAAGATTGTTCCACGCATCTACAACTCTGTTCGAAAACCAGTACTTGCCTATGTCCTTTCTAAATCTAAATTTATCCAATTTAAATCCGTTATTTCTCGTTCTTACTTGGTTCGATATCCTCAGTATTTTATTAATATCTCCTTTGTTTATGCCCATCATCCACTTGTACACCTCGATGATATCCCCTCATTCTACGTCTCTCCAGAGAGTGGAGATTCAACGCTCTAAGTCTATCTTCATACGGGAGATTTCTTATACTGTAAATCATTTTAGTCATTCTTCTTTGTATGTTCTCCAATGAATCTATATCCATCCTGTAGTAAGGAGACCAAAACTGAGCTGCATAATCCAAATGAGGTCTCACTAGTGATGTATAGAGCTGTAAAATAACTTTTGGACTTCTGTTGCTTATACTTCTTGAAATAAATCCTAGTAATCTGTTAGCCTTATTGCGCACACTTAGGCACTGTTGTCTTGGCTTTAGATTTCTGCTTACCATGACTCCCAAGTCTTTTCACATTCTGTATGATCAAGCTCAACTTCACCTAGTTTATAAATTCGAGGGATATTTTCATTACCAACGACAAGCACCTTACACTTGTCCACATTGAACTTCATCTGCCACTTTTCAGACCAAGACATTAATTTATCCAAATCCTCCTGGAGTTCACTGTTATCCTCCTCAGAATGAATTATACGGCCTATTTTTGTATCATCAGCAAATTTACTCATGTCACTTGCAATTCCTTCATCAAGGTCATTAATGTAAATTATGAACAACAATGGGCCCAAAACTGATCCTTGTGGAACGCCACTAGTGACAAATCCCCATTCAGATTTGACCCCATTAATGGAAACTCTGCTTTCTATTGGTAAGCCATGCCTCTATCCATGCTAGAACTTTACCTCCTATACCATGAGCTGCCACCTTTCTTAAGAGTCTCTTGTGAGGTACTCTATCGAAGGCCTTACTGAAATCCAAGTAAACTTGGTTCGATATCCTCAGTATTTTATTAATATCTCCTTTGTTTATGCCCATCATCCACTTGTACACCTCGATGATATCTCCCCTCATTCTACGTCTCTCCAGAGAGTGGAGATTCAACGCTCTAAGTCTATCTTCATACGGAGATTTCTTATACTGTAAATCATTTTAGTCATTCTTCTTTGTATGTTCTCCAATGAATCTATATCCATCCTGTAGTAAGGAGACCAAAACTGAGCTGCATAATCCAAATGAGGTCTCACTAGTGATGTATAGAGCTGTAAAATAACTTTTGGACTTCTGTTGCTTATACTTCTTGAAATAAATCCTAGTAATCTGTTAGCCTTATTGCGCACACTTAGGCACTGTTGTCTTGGCTTTAGATTTCTGCTTACCATGACTCCCAAGTCTTTTTCACATTCTGTATGATCAAGCTCAACTTCACCTAGTTTATAAATTCGAGGGATATTTTGCAGAGGGTGTGAAAAAGGGGCAAACCGGAAAGGGGGGATGGGGTAACAAGTGGCGTTCCTGGGGATCTTTTTGGGGCCCGTTGTTGTTTATAATATAAAAAAAATGACCTTGACGGGGAAATTTTTTAGTGATATGAGAAAATTTCCCCCGATAAAAAGAAGGTAGGTAGGATAACGATTGGGGAGTAGATGTCAGTGAACTACAGGAGGATTTAAAAAAAACCCCAATTCCTGGTCAGAAAATGGCAGATGCAGTTCAATGTAGATAAATGCAAATTTTTTAAAGCTCGGGGGGGGTCCATAACCCAAGCACTTATAAGTTAAAAACGAAAAACCCCAGCCTACAGATTGCGAGAAGGACTTGGGGGTGATGGAAGGGGGGAACCTTAAACCAAGACAGCAATCCTTTTCTTTACGAAAAGGGAAAAAAGGGGATTACTGGGATTTATATCAAGAAGTGTTAGCAACAGAAGTCCAGAGGTTATATTACAGCTTTATACATCATTAGTAAGGCCTCCCTTTTAGATTACGCAGCTCATTTTTTGGTCTCCATATTAAAAAAATGGACATAAACTTTAAAAAAAACATTCAGCGTAGAATGACTAAATTAATACATAGTTTTTGGGAAATCTTCCTTACAAGAAAGTTGGGGAAGACTTTTAAAAATTAATTCATTTTGAAAGACGTAGAATGAGGGGAGACATGATCGAGGTATACAAGGGGGGAAAAGGGTATTAAAAAGGGGGTATAAATGGGGGCTTGAGGGTATTTCCAAGAAAACCCCCAAAAAAGGATTCAAGTGATGTTTAGATTTAGAAAGGATATAGGAAAGTATTGGTTTGGAAATGGGGGATTTGGGGTGAGGGGGAAAGTTGCCAGTGGGGGTTTTGAAGCAAGGACCTGGGTTTTTTTTAAATTTTAGGGTTAAAATTTTATGAGTGAAAGGGGGGGGTTTATAATTTTCACTTGAGTAAAAAATTATAAAAAATTTTTTTTTTCTTGGGTACTTGAAAATTAGGTTGAACAAAAAATTCGGGGTTGTAGGGGAAGTAAAGGGGCCTGCCTAGTATGGGCCAAAAAGGCCTGGCAGTGTTCCTCCTTTTTTAGTTTAAATTTTCCCCAAACACACACACACACACACACACACCCCCGGGGGGCCCGGAGCCCTTGCTTCCCCGCACGGGGGGCCCCCGGGCCCCCCGGGGGGCCAAAATTTTAAGTGTTTCGTTAAAACACACACACACACATACAACAGGCCTAGGCCCAATCGACATGTGCCTGGGGCAAAAATGGTAACTAACACACATCTTTAGGGGACTGCTAGCGAGGGGGTGGGGGTTTTCCCCTTTTAACCCCCCCCACCACCAACACAACCAACTTTTCCCCCATTTTTCACTCATAACCCACAACATTTCAAAATTCCTTAAACACACCAATCCCCCCCTTACACACCTGTATTGAAGTTCTTGAGATATTCACCAGATGCCCCCACTTGATGGTGAAAAGACTATTCCCGGAATGATCACACAATCTCAGGAAGCCTTTTTATGATTCCCGTTTTTTAATTTCCAATTACTCATTTTTTAAATTTGAAATTTTCTTTTATTTCCCCCTCGTTTTTAACCCCTTTTAAATTTTCAAAAAAACCATTTTTTTTAATTTTTCATAGCATATATATTTCCTGTGTGATTATCTAAATACAACTCTTTCTAATCATGTTTACTTTAAATCATATTTTAGAAAAGAGTTGTCAAGAAACACTTTCGATAACTCTATTTACTACCCTGGGTCCCGTGACGTCACAAAGGATTTACTTGTTTCAACCTGTTGACGCCAATGACTTCGGCTATTATCACATGATGTAAACCCCAATTTGAAAAGGCCTGGGGGGAGGGGGGCCCCCCCTTTTCAGCTCGGAAAAAAATCATTTGGCATACAATAGAAAAAAAGGCTAGTAAATTGTGTTATTTTTAGATATTGTATGTCTTAAATGATTGTTTTAATTTTTAGGTAAGAGGTAGGGGGAAGGGGGCCCCACCGCAATCCCCTTTTAAAAATTGAATCAAGTCGATGACACAAAATTTTGCAGCGTGGAGGTGCGACCGTGAATATGAACGATGAAGTTCCCCCATCCAAAGGGAAAACATGAGTACCAGAAAACACATATGTACAAAATTTTATGACAAAGGGGGAAATATAGTGCCCCCCAAATTATAAAATTTAAATGTATTTGAGAAATAGAAATTTTTAAGGGGCGGAGATTTTAATGATTAGGAATGGAAAAAAAAACAAAAGCAGTATGGGTACTGCGGGTTTTTCCCTTTTGTCATAAAAGGAAAATTGGCGCAATATATTACTTGGAACACTAAGAAAGGGTTTTTTTCCAAAAATCTAAAAAAGATGATTTTCCCATTACCCGGGGTAAGTTATGAATATTAGAGAAGGAAAATAAGGTTGCATTATATGTTTATCAAATTTTTGAAAGGGTAAAGAGGTTCGTTCGTATCCATGTGTCGTAAGGGGGATGAAATTAAGGGTATTATGTGCGCGCAATGTTGAATATTCCCATTTTGGGTTTTTAATCAAAGATTTTGGGGGATATGTTAGAACGATAATGAATGAACGTGGTGAAATAAAGAAACTTTCAAGATGGTGAAGTTAAATACCCAGGAAGAGAGATATCCACGAAGACGGGTAAAAACAATCAGACTTCGTATTCAAACCAGAAGGAACAACTGTACATTTTAAAAATTTTTGTCATACTCATTCCAGTGAATACATCGGTTTTGATTTCGAATTTCTTAATACCACTCTCCCCCAGGTTAGATACCACTTCCCCCCAGGAGATACCACCCCCCCCAGGTTTACCACACCCCCCCAGGGTTTGTCCCCCTCCCCCGGGTTAGATACCCCTCCCCGCAGGTTAGATACCCTCTCCCCAGGTTAGATACCCCCACCCCGCAGGTTGATACCACCTTCCCCCGGTAAAATTGAATCTGACATGCCATTGCTTCTGTTATTTTAATTGACCCAGAGGTGAAGTAGTGTGTTGGAATTATAAGGGTGAAGATGCTGTTAATCATTTATTTTAAATGCAATGGGGATTGGCAAGAAAAATTTTGAAGAAGGGGAGGGCCTGTTTTATGGGCATTTGAAGAAGGGTTGTTGGAGAATGGCTGTCCAGGGGTTGGATAAATTTTGGTGGGCAAAACTGAAGGATAATACAGTCCCAAATTTTGACAACTGGGGCCACTTCGGCCGAAATGACATGTATGCCAGGGATGGGGGTTTCCCTTTTCCAGGGGAGGTGTAGAATTTCTCTCAGCTCAGTTGAGGATGTTGTTAGGCTTTTAAAATAGTTAGTTAGAGGTAGGGTTTGGGGAAGGGAAAAAAGAAGGCCAAAATATTGATTCAGGCTTTGATATCAAAATCATCAATAAAGTAACGAGTGAAAAGGGTAATGATAGTAACAGAAATTTGTCGTAAAAGGTTTACAAGAAGATACATATCAATGATTTATACTAACTGTCGAAGGAAAAAAATTAACGAATTACGTTTGGTAGCATGTGCTGGGAACTTTGATGTCATTGGGAAAAACTAAACATGGTATAATACCAAGAGTCGGGATATGATTGCTGAGTGTCATATTCAGGGGGTTTTTTTAAGTG